>JBBPNZ010000485.1:0-18943 GCA_038091195.1 Phylloporus rhodoxanthus | reverse complement strand
TTCATGAAAAATATACTTCTTCTTCAACATCAATATCTTTAATGAAAGAGAAACTTATTGGTGTCAAATACATTTTTCTTGATGAGGTTTCAATGTTGTCTTGTCATAATCTGTGCAAAATTTCAGCACAACTAGCAAAAGCATACAATATTTTTGAACTACCATTTGGAGGAGTTAATTTTATACTTGCTAGTGACTTTGTACAATTGCCTCCAGTATTGGAGGGTGATATCAAGACCGGGTCAACTCCTGAAGGAACTCCAGAACTCTAGAGTTTTGGTTGGAAGGGACTGTGGCTTCACTGTGTGTGGTGCACCCTTGTCAATGTTGTGTCCCCGAATTTGGTCGGAGGGTCAGAGATCAGAGATGGACACAAGTGGAGGAGTGGAATCTAAGTCGATATTCGAACTGGAGTTACATGATGGAGTATAGAGGTTTATATATGGAGTCAGAATGTAATAAGTAAGAAGGAATTAGAAGGGATTGGTAAGTAATGAGTAAGAAGGAGACAGAGGAGAAAGTACTGTATGCCAGAGCACTACACTGGGTATGACGAAGCCGGAGCTGTGCTTACATAGGTACAAAGGTAGACTGAGAGCAGAGCTAAACTAAATAGGAATAGAATAGAGAGGAATATAAGAGGAATGAAGATAAAGTCTGGAGACTCCTGGTTGCATCTTGGTAGAGAATGCACCAGAGTTCTGAAGGAAAGAGGTCTGGAGTAGCAGGGGTAGCGGAGTTGGACTTAACTCATAATCATGCATATGACAGGTGAGACATGTTCACTATATAGTGGTTCTATGGATAACAAGATTCAATCTAGTCTGACCCATTATGATCAAGAATCTGCTATAGAAAAGGCTTTATGGCACCAAGTTATCAATATAGTCATATTAAGAAAAAATATGCAATTAACTGGACAATCACTAAATGATCAAAAATATCATTTGGCACTTGATAATATGCAATTCAAGAGTTGTACAGTGCAAGATATATTTTGTCTAAAGGATAGAATAGTGAATTTCATGCCTAATCATCCATCATTGACCTCAGATGAGTTTAAAAATGTCTTAATAATTACTACATGGAATACTCAAAAGAACAGAATAAATGAACTTGGATGTAGTCACTTTGCAAAGGATATTGGTCAAGAACTTGTTACTTTTTATTCAGAGAATAAATATATTATTATATCAGACAGAAAATATGATAAAACTTCAAAAATGGTATACAGACACAATTTATGTAATCTATCGATAGAGGAGCAACAAATGCTATGGAATTCTCCACCACATACTTCAGATCATTTTGCAAGTTGTCTCAAGCTTTGTTTGAGAATGCTAGTCATTATCAAGTACAATGATGCCACTAAGTTATGTATTACCAATAGTCAAGAGAGTTATAGCAGGGGAAGGACATTGGCTTCACCTTATAGTATGTGGTGTGCCCTTGTCAAGTCTCATGTCCCAAGATTTAGGACAGAGGGTCGGAGATCAGAGAGGAGAGCATAAGCTCAAGTTCAGAGTTGATATGAGAAGAGGAGTTGTGTTACATGTAGTCCCGGGTAGGGTGTACATGTGACCTCTGTGATGTAGACGAGGGGTATGGTGAGGGCTTCTCACGTACAATGAGGATCCCTAGAGTATAGGGCCAAGGGTTCGTCTGACAGATGTCGACAAAAGGGGCTTGTAGGGGCTTCCTAGAGCGACAAAGAACAAAGGGGTCCATAGGGACTTCCTAGGACAGTAGACTTCCCATTCAGAGTATGGGTGGTGACTCACAAGGCAAGGAGGAAGAAAGGAACTGTATTGGGCAAGTGCGTAGTACAGAGGTACAGTGACTCCCAAAACTGTTACATACAATACCTAACCTGGATGCAGTGTGTGAAGCGCACTGCAAACACCTGTGGGAATTTCGCTTAGCTATGGTGGGACAAATACTAGTACACACTCTTGGCTACCTATCAGTGCCTGGGTCATGTGATTTGGTCCAGGGGTCATGGAGATATGGCCATTTTAAAATGGCAACTACATTGTAACAGTTTTGTCACTTTTGGTATAAACTATTATTGAAATACTCTGTAGGAACTCAGTAAACACTATGTATATTAGTCTAGATACTAGACATACCTGTAGGAACTCAGTAAACACTAGAGAACCTACAGTAGCAAGGAAACTCTAAGTGGTCTGCTCTAAGCTTATGTAATCATTACCATAAATGGATTATAAACTCCAACAACAATTTATGCTTCTGTTGCCGCCTGCCTGGCCACAATGCTCAGAACTGCCGAAAGTTCCCCAGCACCCCCAGAACCCCCAGACGCCCCCAGAACATTCGCTCCACCGAAACATCTCCTCCCCCACCCCCAGCCCCTCGACCCACCTCATCCATCACTGCCATCGCTAATGCCAACCCTCTCAGCAAATACGTCAACTCCCTGAAGACATCTGGGAAAGGAGAAAAGGAGATCCTTTCCGTCCTCAAGATGTGCTACGAAGAACCAACGGAGGAAAGTCAATCTGTCCCTCCCAAACGCATCCAAGCTGCTAAGGATTTTTGAAAAGGGAAGCTGTCTCGATGTCTTCTTCCCTTAGTCTCGATAATGTACTCATAGCACGAAACGACAATAGAACCATGTGTCTCCCCGTTCTGCTACATGGCCTGACCAAAACCATCGACACCAATGCCCTCATCGATTCTGGAGCAACCGGAAACTTCCTCAATCCCCGACTCCTCCCCCTGGGAGATTTCAAATTATCTCGCCTCACTCAACCACTCATCGCCTACAATGTAGACGGAACCACGAACACCAAAGGATCCATTCTATGGAAGGCAACGATCAGAATTTCCTCCTCCAACTTCTCTGACACTATCTCCTTTTTGATACTTTGTCTCCGTCACCCCCATGTTATACTCGGCCTGCCTTGGCTCCAGAAATGGAACCCAACCATCGACTGGAAAAACTTCACCCTCGACTTTGACTCTATTCCCCAGCTAACGAACACTCTCGCCTATGGCACCTTACCTTTCCCTGACCCAGATCTAGACATCGCAACCGCCTTCACTTTTCGATATCCCCTTGGGGTTGAGAGGCCTCTCCGTGAGTGTCCTCCCCCAACTGGATCTCCTGAAGAAAACATCGCCAAGATCACTATCTCCATGGAAATCGCTCAAACAGAAAAACCCAAGGAAATCCCTGTCCCTGAATTCTGCTCCGACTTCGCTGATGTCTTCACCAAATCTACCCATAACCAACTCCCTCCACACTGACCGTTCGATCACACCATCGATCTCAAAGATACCTTCGTCCCAAAGATTGCCAAGGTTTATCCACTCAACCCTGCTGAAAAAGAAACCTGTCATGTGTTCATCGAAGAACATTTGAAAACCGGCCATATCATCCCGTCCAAATCCCCACAAGCCGCACCTTTCTTCTTCATTCCCAAAAAGGATGGATCCCTCCGCCCTTGTCAGGACTATCGCTACCTCAACAGTCACACCATCTGGAATGCCTACCCTTTACCTCTCATCACGGAACTCATCAACGATATGAAGGACGCAAACTTCTTTACCAAGTTCGATATCTGATGGGGATACAACAACATTCGTATCAGGGAGGAAGACCAATGGAAAGCCGCCTTCATCACCCCTCTTGGACTCTTCGAACCCACAGTCATATTCTTCGGCTTCTGCAATGTACCTGCCACTTTTCAAGCTTTTATGAACCACATCTTTGCTGACATGATCCTTGAACGATGGCTCAAGATCTACATGGACGATCTCGGCATCCACACCCACGGAACCATCGAACTCCATCATGAGCACACTCGTCGCATCCTCCTTCGCCTTCGTGAACATGGTCTCTCTCTCAAGATATCCAAATGTTCCTTCGATACCCCTACTATGGAATACCTCGGCATGATCATCAGTTAAGGACTCGTTCGCATGGACCCCAAGAAACTCTCTGCCATCGCTGATTGGAAACCACCTACCTCAGTCAAGGGAGTACGCTCCTTCCTCGGCTTCGCAAACTTCTATTGGAAGTTCATCCCCAACTACTCTGATGTCGTCGCCCCACTCACCTTCCTCACTCGAAAGAACGAGCCTTGGACCTGGTCCCCCCTGCAACAACGATCCTTCGACCACCTTAAGAAGATCTTCTGCTCTGCCCCAGTCCTTGCCATCCCCGATGTCTCTAAACCATTCTCTGTCATGACCGATGCCTCCCTCCTTGCCTCTGGCGCAGTCCTCATGCAACATGACCTGAATCATGACCTTCACCCTGTTGCTTACTTCTCTAAGACATTCTCTCCAGCCGAACGAAACTACGACATCTATGATCGCGAACTCCTCACTGTCATCCTAGCTCTTGACGAGTGGAAGCAATATCTACGTGGCACCTCTCATCCCGTCACCATCATCACTGACCACAAGAATCTATCCTACATCCGTGACCCCCGTAAACTCTCTCGCCGACAAGCTCGATGGTCTCTCTTTTTACAAGACTTTGACGTCGTCTGGAAAGTCACCCCCGGCACTCAAATAGGCCCCGCCGACGCTCTGTCCCGTCGAGATCACATCGACACCTCCGATGACAATGCTAACGCTGCCATCATCCCCGAGCCCATAGTTATCAATGCCCTCGACCTTACCCTTGCCCGTCATATCCACAATTCCATGCCATCCGACCCTTTCGTCCTCAAGGCTTTAGCTGCCCTCGACGAAGGTTCTCCCCTCTTCACCCGTGCCTCTCTTGCTGATTGGCATTTCAACAATGGCCACCTCTATTTCAAAGGTCGACTGTACGTTCCACCTACCGCCCGCGCCGCCCTGCTGCATGCCATTCACTCTTCCCCTCTCTCCGGCCATATGGGAGTCTACCGCACCAAAGTTGTGGTTGAGTGTGACTTCTGGTGGCCGGGCCTCTCCTCCTTCGTCAAACACTTCGTCGACGGCTGCACGGTCTGTCAACAGAACAAAGTAAATACCCATCCAGTTGCCCCACTGTTGACCCCCATTCCCTCCACTGTTTCCCTCCCGTTCCGCCAGTTGTCCTGTGATCTCATCACCGATCTTCCTCCCTCTGACGGTCACGATTCTATTTTGGTCGTGGTCGACCACGGGCTTACTAAGGGGGTAATTCTCCTTCCTTGTTCCAAAACCATTGACGCTGCGGGAATTGCCTCCCTTTTCTTCAATCATGTCTTCAAACAGTTCGGTCTCCATGACTCCCTCATCTCTGATAGAGGCCCACAGTTCGCCTCCACATTCGCAAGAGAACTCGCTCGCCTCCTGAAATACGATGTTCGCTTATCTACGGCGTACCACCCTCAATCTGACAGACAAACCGAACAAACCAATCAGGAGTTAGAAACATATCTTCGCATCTTTTGCGCCAACAACCCCAACTCTTGAGCGCAATCATTACCTGCTGCGGAATTCCATCACAACTCTGCCCCGCACAGCTCCACAAAACATTCCCCTTTTTCATTATTGTATGGCTATGAACCCCGTTCTTACCCCGCACTTGGCAAGACCTTCCTTCCCGCTCTAGAAAATCGACTCTCCAATCTCGACGAAGCTCGTAAGGAAGCTCTCGCAGCACACGAATCCGCCAGAAAGATCATGTCCTCTCGCAACACCCACCGCTTCACCCCATGGAAAGTTGGAGACAAGGTCTGGTTAGAAGCCATCCATCTCCACCTCAGGTACCCATCAAAGAAGCTCACGCCCAAATGCCACGGTCCCTTCAAGATCATTCAGGTACTATCTCCACTTACGTACAAACTCCGCCTCCCCCCCACCTGGAAAATACATGATATCTTCCACGCCTCCCTCCTATCATCATTCCGCAGTACTGAATCTTACGGACCCTCCTTCCCTGCACCGCCCCCTGACGTCATTGATGATGAAGAAGAGTATGAAGTAGAGGCCATCCTCTCCCACAAAGGCCCCATCAATCGACGGAAGTACCTGACCGCATGGAAAGGTTACCCCTCTTCTGAGAACACCTGGGAACCCAAATCCAACCTCCGCCACTCTGCCTCTATTCTTCGTAATTATAAACGACTCCACCATCTCTGAATCGATAAGCTTCAGCCAATAACTTCTCCGATACTCCGTACTCTTCACCGATATGTCCATTCCTACTCTCCCGCCCACCGCTGCTCGACACCACCCCGAATACTTCAACGACAACTACCAAGCCGTTATTTCCTTCCTCCAGGATCCTACTCTCTCTAAGATTATGTCTCAGCTCGTAGATTCCGATTCCCTTATCTCTGCCCTTCATATCGCTTTCCTTCAGAATTCTACGTTGTTCCTTCACCTTCCGGTCATGGAACAAGCCATTAGAGAACAGGCGTCGCTCCCCCATGTCCCTATGATCCTTCGACATGCTCTAACTAGTCAATGCGCTGCCCTTCTATGCACACTCAAAGAAGCAAGGATTGACGACGTCCTCATTTGCACTGAACATCACTTCTGCACCCATCCGCCTTCTCCCACACCCCTGCCCATTCGCCCCTACGTCACTGCCCCCGCTCCTGTCCAGACCGCTCTTAACCCCATCATCCCCCTCCAAGTCCCCTGCCACATTCCTATTTCTGCCGAAAGGTCCACAATCACTATTCCCTCTCCCGTCCACACTTCGCCCACATCCTCGACCCTCACCGAGTCCAACTCCTGTGAGACCGTGACTTATTACTCTCCCACTCCTGCTCCCACCTTCACTCGGGTCACCACCAACTGACAAGGCCAGCCGATTCGTTGTACCTCCATTCCCTCCGCATTTCAATCCTCCACCATAGACAATGAAGACGCTCTCGCGGAATCCATCATTCATGGCCCTCTCTCCACACCCCCTCCTGAACGACGTCTCTCCCCGAATACTCTCCATGGTATCTCTCCCAGAATGGTACAACAAGAACTCACCTCTTGTGACAACCCTGCTTACACTCATTCTCGCTCCGCCTCTCCTCCTCTTCAGAACCCCTCCCAAGCCAGTTACTGGTACCCCGTCAACGAAGAACTCGCTGAGGAACTCTGTAACCATCTCGACTTCAATGAGATTTTTGAAGAACCTTGCGTCATCGTCGATCCCCGCAATGCCGAGCTTGCAGGAAACACCGTTCACAGCGGATGGTCGGACAGTGACTAACAATCAAAGCAGCGACATAGGCAATGACCTGGAGGTCTTTGGAGTAAACAGGGGGTAATGTTATGCTTTTTCCTTCCTATCCTCGTCCGCCTCCTACTTGGAGGTCTACTAGCCGCTTTCTTCATCCTCTTTTGGTTATTCGTACATTGACTCATTTTGTCTTACGTTGTCTTCCGATCCAACTCGGATATCTCTGACTCCTCACGATTACTCATCCTATGCCCGATCCATCTTGGACAGCCTTATTTCTTCCTCCGCAGTCGTCTGGCTGTTCCCCTTTCACTTCCACAGTACACATAGCCTGCTTGATTCTTCCCTTTCACCTTATCTTTCTTGGAAGTGTCTCTTTCCTTTCCTGTCTCATCTTGGTCCATGCTCATACCTCTCTTAGTATAAGTACTAGCCTCGTCCGTGTATTTCCCTTAGTCTTGAACTGCGCAATACTAGCGTATTATCAAGTCCCAACCTTTCGACTTCCTTAAGTCGAAACCTTAGTCCTTGTCTCGCTCAAGGAAACCCCTTGACCAATCCTCATCCTCGTCGTCGTTATAGGAAACCCCTAAACGACCCTTTGTCTCGTCCTCCTTTGTCTCTTGCTGTCTCTTGAGTTGGTCTCTTCGTGAGTATCACTCGAGTAGCAAGTTAGGAGCTTCATCCATTGTGTACGCTACGCGTAACAATTGGATGGCTAATATACCATGTATATGCCAGAACTATTTCCAGTACATGCCAGATACACTTCTGACATGTACCGGCAATATTGCCAACATAGGGGTACTTACACTGATCTATAGTAGTGGTGGGGGTAATTCCAATTGGTGTAGTGGCAGATTGGACGGATAATATGCCATGTGTATGCCGGAAGTATTGCCAGTACATGCCAGATACACTGCTGACATGTACTGGCAATATTGCCAACATAGGGGTACTTACACTGATCTATAGTAGCAGTGGGGGTAATTCCAGTTGGTGTAGTGGCAGATTGGACAGTAAACATGCTGTGTGTATACCAGAAGTATTACCAGTACATGCTGGATACACTGGCGACATGTACTGGCAATATTGCTGACATAGGGGTACATACACTGATCTATAGTAGCGGTGGGGGTAATTCCAATTGGTGTAGCGGCAGATTGGACGGTTAATATGCCATGTGTATGCCGGAAGTGTTGCCAGTACATGCTGGATACACTGCTGACATGTACTGGCAATATTGCCAACATAGGGGTACTTACACTGATCTATAGTAATGGTGGGGGTAATTCCAGTCAGTGTAGTGGCGGATTGGACGGCTAATATGCCGTGTGTATGCCGGAAGTATTGCCAGTACATGCCAGATACACTGCTGACATGTACCGGCAATATTGCCGACATAGGGGTACTTATACTGATCTATAGTAGCGGTGGGGGTAATTCCAATTGGTGTAGCGGCGGATTAAACAGTTAATATGCCATATGTATGCCGGAAGTATTGTCAGGACATGCCAGATACACCGCTTACATGTACTGGCAATATTGCCAACATAGGGGTACTTATACTGATCTATAGTAGCGGTGGGGGTAATTCCAATCGGTGTAGCGGCGGATTAAACAGTTAATATGCCATATGTATGCCGGAAGTATTGCCAGGACATGCCAGATACACCGCTTACATGTACCGGCAATATTGCTGACATAGGGGCACTTATACTGATCTATAGTAGCGGTGGGGGTAATTCCAATCAGTGTAGCGGCGGATTAAACAGTTAATATGCCGTGTGTATGCCGGAAGTATTGCCAGTACATGCCAGATACACTGCTGACATGTACCGGCAATATTGCCGACATAGGGGTACTTACACTGATCTATAGTAGCGGTGGGGGTAATTCCAATCAGTGTAGCGGCAGATTGGACGGCTAATATGCCGTGTGTATGCCGGAAATATTGCCAGTACATGCCAGATACACCACTGACATGTACCGGCAATATTGCCAACATAGGGGTACTTATACTGATCTATAGTAGCAGTGGGGGTAATTCCAATCAGTGTAGCAGCGGATTAAACAGTTAATATGCCATATGTATGCCGGAACTATTGCCAGTACATGCCAGATACACCGCTGACATGTACCGGCAATATTGCTGACATAGGGGTACTTACACTCATCTATAGTAGTGGTGGGGGTAATTCCAGTCAGTGTAGTGGCTGACTGGACACTTATACAGAGGAAGAAGTTGTGGACTTGTAGGCAATATATACCTATCTCCCATTAACTTTTACAAACATTTCTACTATTGTGTAAGGTCATCATCTAGAAAATAACATAGAGAGAGCATGGGAAGTGCCTTCATTATACATGGACATTTCTGAAAAACATACAACTATAAGACATCTACTGGTGTGATAAGTTTGTAAATTTGTAGATAACATTCTGCCTATACAACATACCTTATCTTATAGTCAGATCTATGAGATTTACACTTTCATTACTGAATATATGACCCTTTGATGTATGGGCACCCAATATACCAACAATTTGATTATGCATACCATTGTATATTTAGTTTCTGCTTGTATTTCTCTTATATTGGCTAGTACACTTATATTATTCTAGATCACACTATGAAGTAAAGTATTCTCTATAGAAAGAACATTATCTACAGATTTACAAGCTTATCACACTTTTAGATGTTGTGTAGTTGTATGTTTTTCATAGATCTCCAACTTGTGTAATGGTTTTTCCCATGTGCACTATATGTTATTTTTGTAAATTATGAGCTATCACAAGGATAGGAATGTATTCAAAAGTTAATGGTTTAATAGTTCTGGCATAAATAGGCAATATTACTGGGCTAATCTGGTGCTACACCAATTGGAATTACCCCTACCACTGGTGAACATGAATGCAAGTACTCTTATGTTGGTAATATTTCCAGGACATATTGGCAGTGTATCCAGCATGTACTGGCAATGGTTCCAGCATAAATAGACCATACTGACCATCCAATTCACTGCTACACCAATTGATATTACCCCCACTGCTCATGTATACTAGTGTTAGTACCCCTATTTTGGCAATATTGACAGTCATGTTGGTGGTGTATCTGGCATGTACTGGCAATAGTTTTAGCATAAATAGGCAATATTAACCATCCAATCCACTGCTACACTGATTGAAATTATCCCCACTGCTTATGTATATTGGTGTTAGCACCCCTATGAATATTGCTGGTACAAGTCACCAGTGTATCTGGCATGTACTGGCAATATTTCTGGCATACACACGGCATATTAGCCGTCCAATCTGCCGCTACACCGATTGGAATTACCCCCACCGCTACTATAGATCAGTGTAAGTACCCCTATGTCAGCAATATTGCCGGTACATGTCAGCAGTGTATCTGGCATGTACTGGCAATACTTCCGGCATACACACGGCATATTAACTGTTTAATCCACCGCTACACCGATTGGAATTACCCCCACCGCTACTATAGATCAGTGTAAGTACCTGTTACGCGTAGCGTACACAATAGACTAAGCTTCCTAATAAGCTCGAGTGATGCTCACGAAGAGACCAGCTCAAGAGACTTAGAGGAAAATGAGGATCAGTCAACGAGGGGAGTCGTTGAGCGAGACAAGGACAAAGGTTATACCAAAGAGGGTTCTTTGGTATTGAGACTAAGGTCGAGTGGCACAACGCTAGTTGTTCGAGAGGAGTGATGAATATGCTAGTATTGCGCAGTTCAAGACTAGAGTACAAATGAAGTGAACAACTAGTATTTATACATCTGATACCTTGCACACGGACCAAGGGATTGAGAAAGGAAATAAAACTAGAAAAGGAAAAGAATATTGAGGAACGTCAAGGAATACGGGTATAACTATCTGTCGTGGGAGACATAGGTAGCGGGTGAGACAAAAGAAGAAGAAGAAGTACATGGTAATCAGATAAGTCTGAAAGAGATGGGTCCGGTGATCAAAAGGAAAGCGGAATACAGATAGAAGTGGTCGTCTCTCCAGTTAGAATGATGAGCGGAGAAGAGGATTAGGACGAGGCGATGAAAGAGAAGAGAAATTGTAACATTACCCCCCTTGTACAATTGAACTCCTGGTTCAATAGTCAATCCCGGTTTTCCCCAGTAGCTGATCCCAGGGAAATACGAGTCGTCGATCGTTCGCCAGTTAGTTAGACGGGGGAACGCGAGCAGACGGACAGAGATCGAGGACGTGTCCTGGCTGAGCACAAAGCCCGCAGTTACGATGGGGGCAGTATCGGTCACCGTGACCCCAGTTACGACAGAAGTTGCATTGGATAGTAAGGCAGCTACGCACAGGATGGCCTGGGGCGGACACATGGCAGTGAGGGCAAGTATAGGTAGGACAGTTCTCTCGTATGTGACCACGAGCATGACACTGAAAACACTCAGTGGTCGAGGAAGCGATGGGGAGTTGGTAATGGTCGGGTAGCAGGAGAACTTGAGTGGGAGAGGACAAAGAACGATTGCCATTGGGGAGAGTGATCCACTGTGGGTGGTCATGGGGAACAGGGATAGCTGCGGTGATGGGGTCTTTGTCGTCACTGTCGGTGGGAGCCCAGTCGGACTCAACTGCAGTGGGAGTGTCTGCGGGCGGAGGAGAAGAGAGTCGAAGGGCTAGAGAACTATGAGTGGGAGGTGGGATCGGGAGAGGGGCATGAGTGGGAGAGTTGATAATAAAAGCGTCTGTGCAAGAAAGGTAATGGTCGCGTTGGTCTTGTGGAAGAGTAAGAAAAATACGACGAAAAGTTGGGTAAATACGATCCGGCGTCAAGGCTTCAATGTAGGTACAAAAGTTCGTGTGACGAAGAGCAGATAACGTGGAACGTGAGATCTCAGACAAAGAGAAACATAATGGAATGTCTGGTTGCATAGAGGACAAGAGGAGGACGAGAGCACTAGCAGCCCCATGGAAGACACGAATCAGGTCTTGCGTGACATGATCGTCGGCGAAGAGAGGGTTGCTTTCAATGGCATGTAAGATTGTGGGAGAGTCCAAGACAGCAGAGAATAAGGATAACTGGGCGGGTTCCGGCAAGAAGGTAGGGTAGACTTTTCTGGAGTGTAGTCCGGTAGGCGATCCAGACGGGGAGGACATGGACGAAGAGGAGACAGAGGAGGAGAGGAAAGACATGGCAAGTGGGTTTGTTGGGTAAGGTCGCAAGAGATACTCACGAAGAGACCGTCAATTGGAACCTTACCATTCTAGAGGTGATGGAGGCGTTTATAACTGGAAAGAATAGAAGCGGAGTGTCGGAGGTTGGATTCGGGTTCCCACGTGTTTTCGGAGGAGGGGTAGCCTTTCCACGTGGTCAGGTACTTCCGTCGGCTAGTTGGGCCCTTGTGTGAGAGAATTGCTTCGACTTTGTATTCTTCTTCGTTATCTATGACGTCAGGTGGTGGGAGAGCGAAGGAGGGGCCATAAGTTTCAGTGGAGCGAAAGGAGGAAAAAAGGGAGGCGTGGAACATGTTGTGAACTTTCCAGGTTTTCGGGAGACGGAGTTCATACGTCAGTGGGGATAAGACGCGGATGATTTCGAAGGGACCGTGACGTTTGGGCGCGAGCTTCCTTGATGGGTACCTGAGACAGAGATGAGTCGCCTCGAGCCACACCTTGTCTCCAACTTTCCAGGGGGAGAAACGATGGGTGGAGCGAGCAGTCATGAGTTTTTGGGCAGACTCGTGGGTGGCAAGAGCTTCTCTACGAGCTTCGTCAAGATTAGAAAGGCGCTGTTCGAGGGCGGGAAGGAAGGTCTTGCTGAGTGTGGGATAGGAGTGTGGTTCATAGCCGTAAATTAACGAGAAAGGGGAACATTTAGTGGAGCTGTGTGGTGCAGAATTATGATGGAATTCCGCAGCTGATAAGGATTGTGCCCAAGCGTGGGGGTTGTTGGCGCAAAAGATGTGGAGGTAAGTCTCGAGCTCCTGGTTGGTTTGTTCGGTTTGTCCGTCGGACTGAGGGTGATAGGCGGTAGAGAGGTGGACATCGTATTTCAGGAGGCGAGCGAGTTCTCTAGCGAAGGCGGAGGCAAATTGTGGTCCTCTGTCAGAGATGAGGGAGTCATGGAGGCCGAATCGTTTGAAGACATGATGAAAAAAGAGTGACGTGATACCGGCTGCATCAATGGATTTGGAACAAGGGATGAGAATTACCCCCTTAGTAAGGCCATGGTTGACTATGACCAGAATAGAATCATGGCCATTGGACGGGGGAGGTCCGTTATGAGATCACAGGACAGTTGTTTGAAGGGCAATGACACGGCAGAGGCGATGGGGGAGAGCGGTGGGGCGGTAGGGTGGGTGTTAACCTTGTTTTGCTGGCACACAGCGCAGCTGTCGACAAAATGTTTGACAAAGGTGGAGAGACTGGGCCACCAGAAGTCGTGCTCCAGAATGACTTTGGTGCGATAGATACCCATATGACTGGAGAGGGGAGAAGAATGGATGGAGTGTAGCAGAGCGGAGCAGAGCGGAGCGGGCCGATGGGGGAACATACATACGACCTTTGAAGTAAAGGTGGCCGTTGTCAAAGTGCCAATCAGCTAAAGAGGCGCAAGTAAAGAGAGGGGATCCCTCATCCAGAGCGGCGAGAGCTTTGATGACAAAAGGATCGGACGAGGTGGACGATTGGATGTGGCAGGCAAGGGCGGTGTCGAGGGCATTGATAACGACAGGGTCAGGGATGATAGAAGCGTCAGCATTGTCTAAGGAGGTATCTATAGAATCGCGGCGGGAGAGGGCGTCGGCGGGACCCATGCGAGTGCCAGGAGTGACCTGCCAGATGAGGTTAAAGTCCTGTAAAAAGAGAGACCAGCAGGCTTGGCGATGGGAAAGTTTGCGGGGGTCTTTGATATATGAGAGGTTCTTATGGTCAGTGATGATGGTGATGGGAAGAGTGGTACCACGCAGGTATTGCTTCCACTCATCAAGGGCGAGGATGACTGCGAGGAGTTCGCGATCGTAGATGTCATAGTTGTGTTTGGCAGGAGAGAATGTCTTGGAGAAGTAGGCGACGGGACGGAGGTCATGGTTGACGTCATGCTGCATGAGGACCGCGCCAGAAGCGAGAAGGGAGGCATCTGTCATGACAGAGAATGGCTTAGAGACGTCGGGGATGGCGAGGACAGGGGCGGAGCAAAAGATCCTCTTCAGGTGGTCAAAGGACCGTTGTTGCAGAGGGGACCAGGTCCAGGGTTCATTTTTGCGGGTGAGGAAGGTGAGTGGGGCGACGACATCAGAGTAATTGGGGATGAACTTGCGATAGAAGTTCGCGAAGCCGAGAAAGGAGCGTATCCCTTTGACAGAAGTGGGTGGTTTCCAATCAGCGATGGCGGAGAGTTTCTTGGGGTCCATTCAGACAAGTCCTTGACCGATAATCATGCCGAGGTATTCCATAGTAGGGGTGTCAAAGGAGCATTTCGATATCTTGAGGGAAAGGCCATGTTCACGCAGACGAAGGAGAACGCGACGGGTTCATTCATGGTGGAGTTCGAGGGTTCCGTGGGTGTGGATGCCGAGATCGTCCATGTAGATTTTGAGCCAGCGTTCGAGGATCATGTCGGCGAAGATGTGATTTATGAAAGCTTGGAAGGTAGCGGGTGCATTACAGAAACCGAAGAACATGACTGTGGGTTTGAAAAGTCCGAGGGGGGTGATGAAGGCGGCTTTCCATTGGTCTTCCTCTCAGATGTGGATGTTGTTGTATCCCCATCGGATATCGAATTTGGTGAAGAAACTGGCGTCCTTCATATCGTCAATGAGTTCTGTGATGAGAGGTAATGGGTAGGCATTGCGGATGGTGTGACTATTGAGGTAACGGTAATCCTGGCAAGGGCGAAGAGATCCATCTTTCTTTGGGACAAAGAAGAAGGGTGCAGCTTGTGGGGATTTAGACGGGATGATGCGTCCGGTTTTCAAGTGTTCTTCGATAAATGCACGACAAGTTTCCTTTTCGGCGGGATTGAGTGGGTAGACTTTGGCAATCTTTGGGACAAAGGTATCTTTTAGATCGATGGTATGGTCGAAGGGGCGATGAGGTGGGAGTCGGTTATGGGTTGTTTCAGCGAAGACGTCGGCAAAATCAGAGCAGAAGTCAGGGATGGGGATTTCCTTTGGTTTCTCGGTTTGAGCGATTTCGGTGGAGATGGTGATCTTATCGATGTGTTCGCTTGTCGATTCCTTCGAGGGAGGGCACTCACGAAGAGTCCACTCAACCCCTTGGGGATATCGAGAAGAGAACAGCATGGAGATGTCGTGGTCTGGATCGGGGTTGAGTTCTGAAGTGAAGTTGTCCGATGGTTGGGGTGGTAGATTGAGTGTGAATTGTTCCCAGTCAATGATCGGGTTCCATTTCTGGAGCCAAGGCATTCCGAGGATTACATGTGGTTGTCGGAGTCGGAGGATCATGAAGGAGGCGGAGTCGGTGAAACCATTAGTGGAAAAGTTGATTGTCGCTTTCCACAAGATAGAGCCTTTGGTGTTAGTGGTCCCATCAACGTTATAGGCGAGAAGTGGTTCGTTCAAGCGAGTAAGTTTGAAATCTCCGAGAGGGAGGAGACGAGGGTCGAGGAAATTTCCAGTGGCTCCTGAGTCGATGAGGGCATCGGTGTCGACGGTTTTGGTCTTTCCTTGTAGTACAATGGGGAGACGCATGGTTCGTTCATTGCTTGTAGCTACAAGTACATGGTCGAGATCTAGGGAAGGAGACGTCGAGGCAGCTTCCCTTTTCAAAAATCCTTAGCGGCTTGGATACGTTCAGCAGGGATGGGGAGGGTTTCCTCGGATGGTTCTTTATAGCACATCTTGAGGACGGAAAGGATTTCTTTCTCTCCTTTTCCTGCGGTCTTCAGTGAGTTGACGTATACGTCAAGTGGGGTGGCGGCGGCTATGGCGGCGGCAGGAGGGGACGTCGTGGTTTCTGTGGCTCGGATATTCTGGGCAGGTTGAGAGGATGAGGTGCTTTGGAATCGTTGCGGAGGGGTCGAAGAAATGTTTGGGAACTTTTGACACTTCAAGGCGCTGTGGCCAGGGAGGTGACAGCGGAAGCATAGGTTTTCTCTGAAACACCTAGCTCGTTCGGTGGGTGTTAACTTGGCAACGGAGATAGCGTCGATATCCATGGCATTGGGGTCTTTGGCAGGGCGGGTGGTAAAGTGTGAAGGGGTCCGTCCTCCTCAAAGGGCGAGGATACGGATCTTTTGTGCGTGGAAAATCTTTGCTTGGTCGATCCATTTGGAAATGGTAGTGGGGATCGCAGCCATGGAAAGAATCATAGTGGTGAGTTGCTGGTCCAACCCCAGCGAGAATTGGTTGATGAGAGTGATGTCGTCGGTGATTCCAGCTTTGCACGAGAGATTCTGGAAATCGGTGATGTATTGTTGGAAACCATCGTCAGTGGTTCCATCAGGTAGGCGAGACTTCTTTTGGATGAGCTTAGATAGCTCCAGGTGGGCAGTGGCTTTAGTGTCGAAGGGATAGAATGTGGACTCGAAGTTGTCGGCGAATTCCTTAAAGGTTTTGCTAGTGGTAATGGTGGTGTCAGCCATCTTGTCGTACCACATTTCGGTGAAGAAAGTGCCTCGTCCCTTGGACATCTTGTTTAGAGTGGTCATGATCTTGTCGTCGTCATGAGAGTACAAAGTGGTGTTCAAAGCAAAGTAGGCTTTCATAGCCTTGATCCATCGGGAGGCGTTGGTTGGTTCACCTGAAAAGTTGGCAGGGAGGGCCGCTTTGAGTTCCGTGGTATGAGCGGACATGATGGTGGTGGTGATGGGTTGGGTTACACGTGGTGGGGTCGATGAAAGACTTGGTGTGATGATCCTGTGAGAGATACTGGGGTTTGAGAGTGGTGGTCTATAATGAGATTGAATGATCTGTTGAGAAGGTTGTTCCTCAGGGGGGTCGACTTCGATGTTGCTTTCAGTGTCGTAGGGGTCTTTGTTTCGAGGGAGTCCAAATCTAGATGATCGACTCGTGGTGGTAGCTAAGGGGTCCTACACCGTAGAAGGTGGGACCGAGGTGAGTCTTGAACTTTTGTTACGCGTAGCATACACAATAGACTAAGCTTCCTAATAAGCTCAAGTGATGCTCACGAAGAGACCAGCTCAAGAGACTTAGAGGAAAATGAGGATTGGTCAACGAGGGGAGTCATTGAGCGAGACGAGGACAAAGGTTATACCAAAGAGGGTTCTTTGGTATTGAGACTAAGGTCGAGTGGCACAACGCTAGTTGTTCGAGAGGAGTGATGAATACGCTAGTATTGCGCAGTTCAAGACTAGAGTACAAATGAAGTGAACGACTAGTATTTATACATCTGATACCTTGCGCATGGACCAAGGGATTGAGAAAGGAAATAAAACTAGAAAAGGAAAAGAATATCGAGGAACGTCAAGGAATACGGGTATAACTATCCGTCGTGGGAGACGTAGGTAGCGGGTGAGACAAAAGAAGAAGAAGAAGTACACGGTAATCAGATAAGTCTGAAAGAGATGGGTCTGGTGATCAAAAGGAAAGCGGAATACAGATAGAAGTGGTCGTCTCTCCAGTTAGAACGATGAGCAGAGAAGAGGATTAGGACGAGGCAATGAAAGAGAAGAGAAATCGTAACAGTACCCCTATGTTGGCAATATTGCTGGTACATGTCAGTGGTGTATCTGGCATGTCCTGGCAATACTTCTGGCATACACACGGCATATTAACTGTTTAATCCGCCGCTACACTGATTGGAATTACCCCCACCGCTACTATAGATCAGTATAAGTACCCCTATGTCAGCAATATTGCCAGTACATGTAAGTGGTGTATCTGGCATGTCCTGGAAATACTTCCGGCATACATATGGCATGTTAACTGTTTAATCCGCCGCTACACCGATTGGAATTACCCCCACCGCTACTATAGATCAGTATAAGTACCCCTATGTCAGCAATATTGCCGGTACATGTCAGCGGTGTATCTGGCATGTCCTGGCAATATTTCCGGCATACACACGGCATATTAGCCGTCCAATCTGCTGCTACACTGATTGGAATTACCCCCACCACTACTATAGATCAGTGTAAGTACCCCTATGTCAGCAATATTGCTGGTACATGTCAGCGGTGTATCTGGCATGTCCTGGCAATACTTCTGGCATACACACGGCATATTAGCCGTCCAATCCGCCGCTACACAGATTGGAATTACCCCCACCACTACTATAGATCACTATAAGTACCCCTATGTCAGCAATATTGCTGGTACATGTAAGTGGTGTATCTGGCATGTCCTGGCAATACTTCCGGCATACATATGGCATGTTAACTGTTTAATCCGCTGCTACACCGATTGGAATTACCCCCACCGCTACTATAGATCAGTATAAGTACCCCTATGTCGGCAATATTGCCGGTACATGTCAGCGGTGTATCTGGCATGTACTGGCAATACTTCCGGCATACACATGGCATATTAGCCATCCAATCTGCCGCTACACCGATTGGAATTACCCCCACTGCTACTATAGATTAGTGTAAGTACCCCTATGTTGGCAATATTGCCAGTACATGTCAGTGGTGTATCCAGCATGTACTGGCAATAGTTCTGGCATATACATGGTATATTAGCCATCCAATCCACCACTACACCGATTGGAATTACCCCCACCACTCAAGTATATTGGTGTTAGCACCGCTGAATATATCACACCGCTGAATATACTGCACCGCTGAATGTACCGTACCGCTGAATATACTGCACCACTGAATATACCACACCACTGAATGTAC
>JBBPNZ010000484.1:0-18960 GCA_038091195.1 Phylloporus rhodoxanthus | reverse complement strand
TCGGGTTCAGGATAAACATCCTTGTTACGGTGCATACTCCTTCAAATAAATAATGCATCAAGCTCTTGGAAAGATGACAGGTTGGACGTTGGACACCAACCAAATGTTCGCCACCACAGTGGATCCTGACATGCACGGGCGAGGGAGTCAGAAGATATGCCTCGCGATCCAACATTTTATCATCACCTTTTGGAATCAAGATATCTTCATATATATCATCAGCTGTGGTAGCGTGAGCAACACCTAGGGGAAATCTGAGAATTTGTACAGACGTTCTAGTAGAAATACTCACCTAGCGGTGCGACGGCGTACATTCGCAACGTTTCCATTAAAATGGCTTCGATATATGGCAGGTTCGGCCGGTCGTCGTAGTCCGGAAGCCGATTGGTACCAATGACAGCATCAATCTCTGCCTGCGCACGTTCCTGCACTTCCGGATGCTGTAACATGGCAAGCATGAACCATCGCAATGTCGATGTTGTCTACATAAAAATGAATTGCCGGATACATCCACATACAATCAAACTGACGGTTTCTACACCAGCTAGAGGATGTGTTTAATTGACAACGAGATCCATTTCAGTGCAATAACTCACCAACAAATGCCGTCGCACAGGTATCCTTCAATAATTGAAGTTGAGAAGGGTGATCCGCCTCGTTCATGCCTCTCAAAAGAACAGAAGCCATTGATAACCCACTTTTACTTGCAGCCTGCATTAAATGAGTCCTCACTGTAGATCTGAGTGTGTGAAACTTCACCTCGCGTTCTCTAACATATTCGAAGGGCATCTCTACCATCTGCGTGGCGCAATCCTTGGAAATGGCTGCCTTGCGTCTGAAGACAGCACCCGGCAACCATGCTGGCAAGCTGAGGACTGATACGCCGTTGTCAATTAGCTTATAGCGCTAGGAATATGAAGGGTAACTACTTGCCAAAGGGAAAGGCTTCGATGATGGATGCTATTTCGGGTGTTAGGATTTCCATCGCCAGAGCTAACCCACGCTCAACTACTTCCACAAGATGATCATGGCTGGCCCGGGCAACCTCGTAGTCGTATACAATTGACATGATCACAGCCGCAGAAAACCTGAACAAAACCTCCTTATTGGCGTCAAGACACTCGTAGTTGAGCTATTTTCACCTTTGGAAATGGTTGTGATAATTAAGCGGTGCGTCGAGAATATTCAACACAAGCTCATGAGCCTTTCTCAGCTGAATGGGATGAAAAGCAAGAGCGGCTTCTGCTCTGAATGCCTGATGAAATATTCTCCTCTGCGAGCGCCATCGATCTCCGTATGGTGCAAAGCCAAAGTTAAAGGACCAGCCCCACCTAACAGACGAATTTCTGGATGTACTAGCAAAGGAAGAGCGGTCACGCACGGTTCTCTTGTGGCAAGGTAGGGTCTGTCAGAATAAATCATGGATCGGCGGTCAAGAAGGTCTTTGGCGATTTTCTCCGAGTTGATCACAATAATGTTTTGGTGCAACACCCGGATCATGTAGAGATCGCCTGTGGCCACGAGGTAAGTAACATGGGAGATAAAAATCTAAAGAACATTCGTAGCTGACCATAACGAGTGGCCCACTCAGCGTAGGTTACCCAAGGCTTTTTAGCGTCAATACTGAGAAGATTCCCAACAAGGGGGAGGGGAATGGGCCCAGGAGGGAGACGAAAACCCCGGACGCTCCGTCGTTGCCTTCTGAGTACAGTGAGGGTGGCGACTACCACCACGCCCGTCGCTGCCAATGCCAGCACCGAGCTCAAAGGCACGGATCGAAGCATATCGATCTGGGAGACTGAACCACAAGTGAAACCCGCAGGTATATCTTATATACCGGAGGCATTCCCACCGGCATGTGCTCGCGAACTTATCAGTGAATTGGTCATACTGATGATTGTTATGTTTGAACCGTTGTTATTCTGCTGATGCCACTGTTGGTACCACATCAAAAGCGTATCTCGATTAGCAGGTCTCTGTACATCCAACAAAATATTCTCGAACAATCTCCCCGCTGTCGCTTCCCGCCCGCTGCGCCGTTGCACCTATCTCCGTCTGTGCTTCCCATTCTGGTGAGCGTCTTTCTCGTTTGCGGCGTTCTCTGGTGCTGGCCTCATTCCCATCACCTTTGCCAAGCTCCTCTTTACCACCTGCTTTGGTTGCCACCTTCCTCTCCACCATTTCTCCGCATCCTCCATACCGCCGTCGATGCAGTCTTTCGGCGTTTAGCGCTCATATTCAATTCTGTTTCAGGTTTATCGTATTACCCGTGTTTCTGATGATCAGATTTGGCTTAAATCTGTATGCACGACCCAGAATCCATGCTTCTGGGGTTTTCCATCAATCCTTCTATCCCCATCACCATCTGCATCAAGGACTGCCGAACGTTGTCTATCAAGATAGCTCAAATCTATGAGTCGCATTGGTGAACAAGCCAAGGTGGCTTCCGGGGGCCGAGTACATATTTAGAGGTCTTGCCTTGGTCCGTCTTCAAATGGACGAACTAGGCTGCAACTAGCCAGATAGAAGAGGTACGCAATACAACTGACTGCAGAAGTGTGAGGCATGCCTTCTCTTCCTAGTGCCGAACGTGCCCTTCCTTTGCCCTATCATATCATTCGCACCATCCAGCCTCTCACGTGCCTTGGTAGCCTCTACCCGCTTCGAGTCCACTGAAAAGTGGTCTGTCCCTATGTATACTCCATACGAATTTCGCCGCACGCGCCTGACGTATACTCACTCTCCGAGAGCCGCTATTCAAGTCCAGCACGTACACGATAACTAACAGATGACCATTAGATGGACACCACTGATACCGTACTGACCACCATCCAAGAATTTGATTTCGACATGAAACTACAACTAAAGCAAGTGAGCAAAAGATCTAGCGATCTACCGTTTCTTCCCCCGCGCCTTGACACCTCTCGGCTTCTTAACACCCACCTTTGCAGGCACCGGCCCTTCGGCAATCTCTACCTCGTCGTCCGAATCTGCCTTTCTCTTGGCACCAGAACCCGTCTCTTCTTCCACAATATCGCTCATCGTCACCGTCGACATCTTGGTCGTCGAACCCGGACTCGGGCGCACCGACGACCTGTGAGCAGACCCCCTCGACTTGACCGACGAAGCAGGCGATGCTGTCCTCAACCCGCTCGTCGAGCCAGAGCGGTTATGTGTCGCAAAAATCGGTAGCGAACCCGCCTCGTCTAGCCCATCCCGCTTTTCCATCGGCGCGCCATCGGGGTACGCCCCTAGCCGTGTCTCGCGCCAGTCCCCCGAGTGGTGTCAGCAGAAATCTTGCATGAACCAGGGGAAATATCAGATTTTGCACAGAGAAGCCAGGGAGGCAGCAGTGACAGTCGCCCTGTTAGGATTTTGAATATTCAGACTTGGTCAGTACTACGAGTGAACTTTTTCTTGATGAATAGTCAAAGCATGCAGTAGTTATGTATCAGAAACATGGGTACAATGTTGGCAAATGTCAATTTACATTGCAGGTCCTGGTTGAGTGTCTTCAATGATTTGTCTCTCACCACAGTGTTTGAAGGCATGTGGACATCCTCAGCTCCTGGAGTGCAGGACTGAGTTTTCATGCCCTTGCCTTCTCCTGTAGTTCAAGTACCATGGCTGTCAAAGTTGCAAGTAAAGCAGATAATGGAATGAGCAAGTAGGTCAGTCATAGTGGTAGAACAACTGTTATTAGCACTATACCTAATGGAGTGAGCAAGTAGCTAAATGGTATAGTGAGTATACAGTGAAAGACAGACAAGCAAGCAATCACATACTACTCAGTCATAGTGGTAGAATGACTGAGGGATGTGTTGTGCGTGTAGCGAACATGTAACTGTGAGACGTGGCAATAAAATACTAAACTAGACATACGGCCGAGGATTCGGCAGGAACCTTGTTTACATTTGAGCAAATCACATGGCCTGGTAAGGGTTATCATAATTGTTACTGTGCAGTCACATAGGTTACACTATTGTCAAATAAACCAGGGCTGTGCTGTGTAGCAGAGCCCACTACGTTACACTATCGATGCACTTAGCCTTGTAAGCAAGGTAATATCTGAATTTTTTGATATGTCAGAATTTGCTAAGTTTGATGGTTATTCATTGGGTGGCATTGGAGGAAAGGATTATGTTACATAAGTCGTATGTCATGTGTTTTAGGGGTCATTGTCTTTGTTCTGCGCTATGGTGTGCAACGACTGTGTTTTTTTCTTATCTGGGACAGCATACACGAAGGCTCACGTCAAGCGCTCTGTGGAGGGGCATATCACGGTAGAGATGAATGAAGCGCTGTTTGATGTGGAGAGGGGGACGTTGCATGCCTCTGGGTCTTTTTTTACTTTGGAAACTGAGGTTTTGCGTGTTGAAGAAATTCCGGTCGTTTGAAATGGAAAGGTCATGATGATGCAGGTTGTTCATGAAGGTTATGAATCTTCACAGGCCTTCATTTGAAGAAAATTTATGGTAGCGGTCGTAGGGGATGGGAAGTTTGGTTCTTGATTCCGAATTGAAGATGATGATGTGATAGTGATGGTGCAGTTTGTGGTGAGGTGAGATCAATGTGTAACAGAATGTGTTTCAAGTGTTTAATTTTTTTTGACAGATGGCTGGGATGGTGTCCTGTCGTGACAGATTCATATGGGATTTTTTAGGCAGGTGATGGGTCGAGTGGTGTTGGATTCACGTGTATGAGTACTAGTGTACAGGGGAAAAGTACGGAAGCTTGCAAAACAAGTTTCATTGCTGCAGATCTTTTAAAAAAGAAGTGAAGATGAGGAATAGTCTTTGGGACTTTTTGGGAGTGGGAAGCGATAACAATGGAGACTGGGTTTTTTTTTAAAAAAAAAGTGAAGATGGAAAGATGGAAATTCAAGTGGTGTATGAAAACGAGAATATGAATGTGAGTGAGAACTATGAAAGAGACTGCTGGCCACCATGAGGGATGGAGAGTGTTAAGTTTTCAGCTTGTATCAACTCTGCGGTGCTTGCCGATAGCAATGTCTGTTATCGCTTTATCTGCTGCTTTTCCAGAGTCGTCCGTTGGAGCACACTCAGAAATGTGATGTGGTTCGGATGGAATGGGTTCAATACTTTTATCAGATTCGTGTAGAACACGAATGGTGTAAGCATTGAGTTGGTAAAACTGGAATGGGTGGAGAGGTTGGGGACATTAGGTTGGGAACATTAAGTATGTGACAATTGTAAGACTTACTTGGCGTCGTCTGTTGAAGAAATTGTAAGCGTGCAATGTGACTTTTACAACGACGAGTGTGCCTTGACAAAAGGTGGAGTACCATTGTGAAGGAGGGATGAGTTCATCGTTTATGTCCCAGAAGTTCAATTGATGTAGGTGAGCACGGTCAAGTGAAAACAGCAACCCCCCAAAATCTGTGAGTGTTTTGGGGTTGTGGTAGGATTCCGCTGTGTTGCCATTGGGTGAGTGGCAGGAACTTGGGGTGTGAGAGAAAATGTATGAGCAAGAATTTTCGGTGTTTCGGTTTCTTTAGCGGGCATTGAGGGAGCTCCTATGGGGCATTTCTGCATCTTTTGTTTCACAATCAGATCAGATGGGATTTGATAGATGTGATCGGAAGAGACAAGGATGATGTCTGGGGTGAGATCTGCATTTCGCCCACTTGTGAATGTCCACTCTTTCACAGTGTAATCACGATGCTGAGGGTGCTGTTGAAGGTCTGCAGTATCTTCTTCAATGACATTGCTAAGCGTGCAGAGTTGGTTGTAGTAGATGGTGGCAAAGTTTTTGGAACCTTGGGAAGGAGGGCCAAGAGCAAAGATGAACTTGATAGGAGTGTTGTCGGTAATTTGTTTCACCTTATGAAAGGTGAGGTGACTTCTATGTTTTCAGAAGGCTGGCATTGCTTACCTCTTTCGGAGGGGAGAAAAAGTTGCCTCGTGCGCTGAATTTGGTGCCATACGTGTGAGGCATGATCTCACCAACTACGATGGTGTAGTATATTGCTTTCGATTTGTTGCCTGAGACTGAGTCACATCCACGATAGCGAAAAGAACCTCCACCCTGGACTTCTTCTCAGAAGAAGTCTTGTTTGTAGATGGCATTGGCAAGTGTGAGGTCAGGCTTGAGGCTCATGATGTACTCCGCAACCCCATCATTATGTTTGCGACCTGTTTCAGGACTGGACAAAGTGCCCATGTCTTCATCAATGAGAATGAGGTCATGTTGATCCCTATCAGAGAGAGGTGTGATAGTTCCAGAAGAAAGAGATGTTGATGCTGCATGCATGGTGACAAAGGTGGCAATTGTTGGGGAGAAGGTGAATAGAAAAGGAGGGAAGATGTTGAACCCCTGAATAGTGATTTTCAGAGGTGGTCAACGTCATTGTGTTTGCATGTTATCATCGCCATTTATGGGGTTGCTGATTTGAAATGCTTTGCGAAGGGAAAGGGCATTTTTGCATTCAGGGCAGAGCAGGAAGAGAGCAATGTTTGATGACATTGTCTTGAATTGTTTCTAATTCAGTCAGGAGGGTGTCAAAGTCTGATGTTAGTCCGGTGTTTGAGTCCCATGTGAATATAGGGTATAAAGGGGTTTTGGTGTGTGAAGCATTCAGTACGAATGAAAAATGTCGCAATGTTGACTCATTTAAGAACTTAAGATGTCGTTCTTCAGTGCGAAAATCTTCTGAGGGATGGCAAGAGATTTTTCGGAAATTGAAAGGGCGAATGATAAGAAGTCCTTGTAGTGTTTTGACTCGTGAAAGCATCATGTACGGAGCTTCTGTTCCTCTACAACTTTGAAGATCAAAAATTGCTTTGGGAAGGGTTTGTCCTTGAGCCTTGTGAGTCGTCATAGCAAATGCTGGAACAAGAGGAAGTTGACTGCGAGAGAAAGAACATGTTTTATGTGAGAAAGGGTGTGTGAACAAGAGGTCTACAGAGTCAGGTAATATAGGTGCCTTTGGTAGAGAAAGGTGAGGAAAAGGATCAGTCATGACCATTGGGACTTCAATGATGTATGAAGAAGCAAATCGCTCATTTGTACCTTCCTCAGAGGTGTACTGGATTTCTGAAATGGTTCCGATCATTCCATTCACAATTCCAGAAGGAATGTCAAAGTTGTGTGTGATCATGACTGGCATTCCGTGTACAAGAGGGAGGCATCTGAGTCATTGCTGAGTTATTCCAGAATTTAAAGATAATAAATGTTCTTTCAATGCATCATCAGAGATTTTGTGTTTTCCATGTGAATCTGAGACAGAGTACCAATGCAACTGTTGATTACTTGTAGAAGCAAATTGTTCGCTGGCTTGTGCATTCAAAAAATCTTTTGTTTCATTCTCATTTACAATGAAAGGAGCTGTGGTCCATTTAGCATCGTTCCAGTCAGGACATGCAGCAGAAAGCAAATGAGTGTTTAACAATTTGAAATCTGCTCTGGTACATTTTCCTTCTCGTAAACGTGTAAGAAGATGGACAAATTCCTGGTTGTCTTTCTCTGTCTAGCATATTACTTGAGTTAATAAAATGGCGGTATCAATAGAGAGCCAGAGAAGTTTTCCAAGAAGTGTGTTTTGAGTAAAATTAGTAGCTCATCTAGATGTGTTTATTCAACTATATAGACTGCTTTGGCTGACAGGAGATAATTGAGCAAAATCGCTAGTGAAAATGATGTTGATTCCCCCAAAAGGAGATGGATTGTCTTTCACTTCACTCAGCATCAAACTGATGTCAAGCAGAAAATTGCAACCAATCACAGACACTTCATCGATTAGGGAAAAGTTTACACCTTGCCACATTTTCATTAGTTCTTGTTTTCTCTTAACACTTTTTCCTTTTTGTCGATGGCTTGACATGTTTAATGTGGAATGAATAGTGCTTCCACCAATATTCATCGCAGCAACACCTGTGTAGGAGGCAAGTCTAAGTCGACGGGCTTCGTTTTGTCTATGGAAAAACTCAGTGATAGCTCTTATAACTTGACTTTTTCCTGTACCTCCAGCACCTGCAATATACATGCATAATGGATCTGTTGAAGGCTTCATAGCAAGCCATGCAATGATAAGGAAAGCTTGTTGTTGTTCTGCATTTAAAGAAAATGTATTGATAATGTCGTGTGTGAACTGGCAGTCATCATCAACTGACATTGCAGAATTGTATGAGTTTAAAGAAATATTGAATGGCATCGGGTTCTTTAGATTATTGTATGAACTTAGACAAGTTTGGTATTCAATTGATACTGTACATGAATTTTCAGGTTTTGGATTACTCGATAACTGACACTCAGGTTCTTGTAGTCAGGATTTTGCTGTCTTCTTCCGATGTTCATATGTTTCCTTCCATTCAGTCTCTTTCTTAGAGTCTGTTGCAAGTATTTCTGAATGCTGTGCATGAGAGCTCTCTGTGACAATTTTTTGCAGTCCAAATCAACCTGATCTTTCGATCCATTCCATACATTCTATCGTTTTTTGGTGTAATCCTGCTGTTGTAAGTGAGGAACATTGTTCTACTTGTTGCAGATGTTGTAATAATTGTTGCTCAACATTAAGATCTGTCAGGGCATTTCCTTCATTGATCTCTTCAACGGTCATGTTTTCTGAATCATTTGGTAAACTTGTTGGTGCTCAATGACGTTTCTTAAAGTGATCATCTTGACTATCTTGACATTCGTGCAAAATTTGCATGTTATCCATCAACTGTCTTTGATTTTCAGAACATGTTTCAAAACATTTCTCAAAAGCATATGTCCATGGTTCATCATTTTGTTGTAAGTCAGATGGATATCACCAAGGTTTGAAAAACAATAGCATTAATTGACAATATCGCTGTCGTACATCATCTTGGTCTCGTCTTGGAACAGATGGTCCCATTAAAACAGGGATGAGTCGAAAATTAGGGTGTCTTATTTTAAGTCTATGGGTTTTTGTTTCTGGGTGGTCTTTCAACAATGTGAAGTATGGACGTCGTAAGCTGTCATCAGCAAGCAAGGTGGGTATGTAAGTAAATTCTTCTGTGCTCTCATCCACATCATTGTCTTCATTGCATGAGTCATTATCTTGGTTTTCATTCATTTCATCTTCATTTTTTCATTGTTTGTATTGTCTTGGCACTTTGTCCACTTGCTGGATGTAACTCCATAAATCCAGATTGTTTAGCAACTGAGAACGTAGACAGTAGTCATCAAATTGAGAAGATTTCCCTGCTACAGTCCCATCCATAGAGATAGTGAGTTCAACTGTTTCTATCTGTGTGTTCTAACAATCATGACTTTCGTTACATTCTACACTTGGAGAAAGTGCATTGATCTTTTGTTCCCAGAAAGTCCAATATAAAGGACGATAAGCATGACTTGTGAAATGGTCTTCATAGTCTAAAAGGTATGAAGCCACTTGTTGAGCTGACAATTCCTGATGAGACAGCATGGCATAAGCACATTTGCATAACAGAACTTTTGTCCGTTCAATAGGTGAGCCTGCAAAAACATTGTCTGAGTTAAGTTTTTTATATGCTAGCTCTAGTGACGCATAAGCCACATGTGCTTTCAACTGACTTTTCATGATATAATCAGTGATATAATATGTCATGGCTTTCGCAGCAGCTCCAGAGCCGATAAACTTCAAGTCCATGTTGCATCGCAAAGCTCGCAAGATTGTCTCATTGAAATTGTTCACCATCCCATTTAAGCAGTGATAGGTGATCTCACCAGTCTCATCATTCATCGTACTTTTTTCATGATAGTGGCTTTCATCTAGTTCAAAACGACATGTGCGTGGCTCAGGTGGGCCTTTCCAATATTTGTAGCATGTACTGGTATGTTTGTGTATCTGACATGCGTTTACTGAATGATGAAGATCTTTCTGAGCTTTTTGCTCTCCATCGAACACAGACAGAGCATGGACTGAACATGGATGCAAATGACTAGAGAGTGTCTCTATCTCAGGAATTGGGTTGGAAGGAATTTCAGTATGTATTGTATCATCTATGAAAGCTAGAAGGTTTCGGAATGGAATCCGAACAGCGAAGGGACAAAGGAAATAAGTCTAAGTGGGAACTACTCACTTAGCTGATGAATGTTTGACAGTAGTCAAGGTCTTGCTAATAAAGGTTCTTTAGCAGTAGAACGAAAGGTGGGTAGAATTCGTTAGAAGGGAATGCTGGCAAGAGTCCCCTCTTTTATACTGTCTAGCTATTGTTTGTACATATGTACAGTAGTCTAAATAGAGAGAACAATAGCAGACTATCAGCCAATGGCATAAAGAGAGCTTATCTATTGTATTACAAACAATAAAGCTTATCATCCAATGGCAAAACATGAGCAGTGTACATCAGTCAGCATGACAAAAGAATATGACAAACAGCTGACAGATCAATGTCATATGTGATGACTAAAGATAAGAGATAAGATCACATGACATTTTCAATACTCCTCCTTACTGTTCATGTTGGGAACAGTGTAAGTGTAAGAGTGTTTCGTCCTTCCAGGAATTTTATCTTTCCTAAATTTTTTGTGAAGATGTCTGTGAATTGTGAATTGATGGGAACATAGAAAAGTTCAACTTCACCATTTTCAACAGCTTCGCGAATGTAATGTTGTGGAATACAGACGTGTTTGGTTCGTCCTTCTTGTGCTGGATTGGATGCAAGAAATATTGCATCTTGATTGTCTACGCATAAAGGAATGCATGTCATCGGAAGATGAATCTCTCCAAAGAGGTTACAAATCCATTGGATTTGTTTAGCACATTCAGTCATTCCACAATATTCAGCTTCAGTAGATGAAAGTCTTACTCTTCATTGTCTCCGGGATAACCAGGATACAATTCCATTTGCTAAGAACATAGCATAACCAGTTGTTGATTGAGATGTTTCAACATCTCCAGCCC
Organism: Phylloporus rhodoxanthus; assembly: GCA_038091195.1. Taxonomy (NCBI): domain Eukaryota; kingdom Fungi; phylum Basidiomycota; class Agaricomycetes; order Boletales; family Boletaceae; genus Phylloporus; species Phylloporus rhodoxanthus. Next base: position 8,090 of record JBBPNZ010000484.1, on the reverse strand, counting down.
AATCTGTATCAGAATAGGCTATTAGTCTGGAAAGATTTCCGAAAGCACTATATGTGATAGATAAATTTTGTGAATGAGATAGATAACAAACTATCTGTATTGCATTGCGGTAGTGTTCTTCTGATGGATTGGAAGAAAATTGTGACATCTTGATAACTGCATAGACTATGTCTGGTCTGGTTCCAAGCATTATGTAAAGCAAGGATCCAATAACGGATTGATAATCGCTATGAAGTTTAGCATTAACATCTCCAGTTTTAGGATGTGGTGAATATCCTGTGGGTAAAGGAACATTTGTTTCCTTACAATTCTCTTGATCAAAACGCTTAACAACTTTGTTAGCGTATTTCGATTGATCAAGGATTAAAGATTGTTTTTTGCAATCTCTCGTGATTCACATACCAAGATATTCTTTTGCTTCTCCTAAATCACAGGATTTCCATTTCTTCATGAACTTCTTTTTGTGATCAAGGATTTGAATTCTATTACTGCCCATGAATAAAGCATCGTCAACATAAATGATGAGAAGGATAATGTCTTTGCCAATAAATTTTACATATACTCCAGAATCTGAAGTACATCTTTTGAATCCAAGGTTGACAAGTGACTTGTGCAACTGCTTATTCCATTGCAGTGCAGCTTGTTTTAAGCCATAAATAGCTTTTCATAAATGACAGACCTTGTGTTCCTGGCCCTTTATTACAAAACCTTCCGGTTGAACCATATATAGTTCTTCGTCTAGCTTACCAAACAAAAAGGTGGTTTTGACATCTAGTGCTTCGATCTCCCAATCATGGAGAGCAGCTAGAGCAAGCATTAGATGAACGGTTTCAAACTGAGCAACGGGTGAAAAGGTTTCTTCATAATCTATTCCAAATATTTGTGTGAAACCTTTTGCAACAAACCTTGCTTTCACATGATTTCCAGGATGAATGGCAAATACCCATCTTCCTTTGATGGGAATATGGCCATCTGGTAAATCAACAAGATCCCATATCTTTCTTTCTAACAAGGATTTGATTTCATCCTCCATAGCTTTGTTCCAATCTTTTTGATCGTCTCGAGAAAGTTTAATAACGTCTCAGTACTGTTTCGGAACAATACAATCAACTGATTCAACAGCTTGGGATAAATGTGAACGATACCATGTATTACTATACATGTCGTTTATATCTCTTTCATTTGTTGGAGTTGGTTGTCTCTGATTAATGGACATATCCATTGAATCAGGTACTTCTTCTTCCTGTATGATATTTCATCCTCTAACAATATCTTGTTCAATTTGAGCAGGTGGTCATTGACCATAAGCATTATTGGGAATGTATCTGAGTTGAGGAACCCGATTAGATCTCTGCTGTTCTGCAGGTTCCCTGTATGTAGCTTTCTCATCTCGTAATGGATGATAATGATGAGGTTGTGCTCTAAATTCCACCAATGGTTCTCTAGTGTCCTGTTGTGGTGGAAACCAGTTCTTTTTGGTTTGATCAGGAACTAACCATTCGTCATCATCATTGATTGACATAAGTGGAGAATCTGAGATAAGCTTGTGCTTATGTTGATGTAGGTCATCTTTAGTTACTTGATGACCTGTATCAGGATGATCTCTTTTCACACCTGGTTTAGGTGGAGAAGGAAAGGAAGAAGACGATTCTGATGATTGATCAGAGAATAATGGTGAAAGAGGTCTAGATGGAATTGATGGAGATGTTGGGGGTAACCAGACATCGGGTTCATCCCTTGGTAAAGGTATTCTTACCTCAACCTCTCGGTTGGGTGATTTAGATCTTGGGATTTTGGATTCATGATCTGATACATCATCGTTCTGAATTGGAATAGGGGCAGGTCCATCTTCTTGACTTTTGGAACAGTGTGGAAAATAGTTTTCATCAAATGTAGCATTAGTAGAGATCACAACTCAATGCTTAGCTTTGGACCAGAAGCGCCATCCTTTTGTATTTGGTTCATATCCAATGAATGTCATTTCCTCAGATTTGGGAGACAGTTTGTCTGGCCGTTGTTCTGGAGGAATAAAGACATAAGCACAGGATCCGAATACTCGGAAATAAGAAGCATCCGGTTTCTTGCCATCTCCTTTGAATATTTCAATAGGGGTTTTCCAATCATGGCGACACATGGGTTGTCTGTTATAAATATGCACTGATGTCTCCACAGCATCTTGCCAGAATGCTTTGGGTAAGCAGGCATGGTGGCGCATGGCTTCTGCTTTCTCTAAGATGGTGCAATTGAATCTCTCTACTTGTCCATTCTGTTGTGGCATGTGAGGAACAGAAGTCTGATGAGTCACTCCTTTGGTAGTAAGGAACGATTGAAACTCATGACTCATGTATTCCCCCCCATGGTCCGAATGGACGGAGGTAAGGGTGTGACCAGTAAAGGTCTCAGCCCAGGCAACCATGTTACAAAAGTGATGGAGAGTATCAGACTTGGCCTGCAAGAATGATAATAGAGCATACCCAGTGTGGTTGTCAATGAATGTAAGAACATACCGAGCACACGAGCGCGGCTCAGTAGGCATAGGACCAATTAGGTCAGTATACACAAGGGCAAGTGGGCGTGCAGCCTGCTTCTCAGAACCCAAAAAGGAACGATCCGGCATCTTTCCGATAGCACAGCCTTTGCAGGTCGGAAGATCGGAAGGAATAGTAAGTGTGGGAACACTGGAAAGTGTAGTGGGTGCATGGCGCAAAGCATTACAAGAGGTGTGACCAAAACATTGATGCCACAAGTGATAAGACTTGTTATCCACAAGAGAGGTGACAGTCTCAAGCATTGGAGTAATCAAAGATGACTGAAACCAATGAAGACTATTAGTGGGGGATAGGGCAGACACCCGGATCACCTCACGTCCTCTCTTGTCCCAAATACTAGACCCAGTATTGGTAATCTCGCAGCGAAAGCCACGGCGTGTCAATGCTGTAACTGAAAGTAAGTGATTTGTAGCTTTAGAGGCATACCAAACATCCTCTAAAGAAACGGTCATGACCATTAAAGGTCCATTGATCTGCTGTAACAATATGGTTCCAGGACCATACATATCAACTGTAGCTCCATTTGCAATGGAAGTGATTTGTTTGCCTGTTCCTAGATGAACAAAGTCATCTAAGAACGGAGTTAGATGATCAGTACATCCGCTATCAATCATCCAATGAGTTTTTGCAAACTCATACTTATCAGGTTTTGGTGAAATATCACCGATATAGTAGCAAAGGAATTGATTGCTTTCTTCATCGAAGAAGGTCTCCTTATCATCATCTACAGATAATGATCCAGTATTCCATAACAGTGCAAAACCTTTGTGCAAAGTATAAGTAACCAGGACTTCCGGAACGGCATCAAATCTCAGTGATGGCTGGTACAAAGAAGAAAATTCTTCGGTTGAAGTATATGGAATAGATGGAGATGGAAAAACAGTTGAATGATTTGAGAAATGACTTGTACCCAAAACTAAACCTCCAAGCAAAATGACAACCTTTTTATTCTTTTTCTTATTTTTCTCCTTTCTCTGCGTCTCAACCCTAGCGGGGGTTGGAGTAAGTTCTCGATCAATTATGATCGGTTTGTCTCTTCTCTGAGAAGGTCCTACAGCTCCTTGCAAATTCTCAGATATTTGCAGAGGAGCAGCGAGGAAAGGGAGAACTTGGACGGGGGAATCCCATTCCAATATCCTGCATACCTGTTTCCCAAACATCAGTGCTTGTGTCTTCAATCATCTTCTGATATTCCTCGACTGACATGTTTTCATCAATGTCAACCGGATCAACCGAGTCGTAATAATAGGCTGATTTTGCTTCATTAAGTGTAAGATCATCAGTTTTCTCGGTAATCATTTTGTGAACAAAACCTTGTTCTCCTTCAATCATATTAGCACCGCCTTGTTGGGGTACCTTGCCTTTTTCTTTCTTGTCCTTTCATAGGGCAAAGCCCGCACGGTTCTGCTCTTTCTTTTGGAAAGTGGGAGGTCTCTTCTGGAATTTGGGGCGAAAGCCTCCAGATCCAGAAGGTCGGTTAAAGTTATAACCTCCCTGAGGACACCATTTATTGTAAGCAGGTGGTCCTTTTTGGATTACATTAGTCCAATTAGCAGAAGGGTTATGTACTTCTTCCATAGTCTCCACATTAGTAACACGGGATGCAAGAGATCAACGAGAGCTCTGCATTGACATTTCAGCAAGGATCTTCATGGTGATAGTATCCACCATGAAGTTTGCAACTTCTGTGGTTAAAGCCACAGTAGAGCAAAAGCAGTACATGTCAGAAGGAAGTCATTCCAAAAGGAACATTGCGCGAAAGGAATCTGGGAGATTAAGCCCAGTGGCATTCATCTGATCAAAAAGAGAAGTCAGACGGTTAATGTCATCACTAACCATTTTACGGCTAATCAATACTCTTTGGGCCTGATGGAACAGGTGGAATTGGCCGGCTAGGCCACGAGATCCAAACAAGTTAAATAACTTGTTCCAAAGGGCTTTGCTGAGTGCTGGTCTAGTGGCATCGGCATAAGTATAAGTAACATGATGAACATGGGAATTATTGATTGTATTGGCAAGAATGCCGGTAATACATTTGTCAATAGTTACCCATTTGTCTTGATCACCTTGTGTGATACTAGCATAGGTGATAGTACTGTCAACAAATCCCCAAAGGGATAAAGATTCAAGGACAGATTGAACGCGTATTTTCCAAATGGAATAATTTGAAGGTCCAATGAGAACAGGTACATGGCCAAGAATAGTATTGTCAGTTTTGAAGTCGGTTGGGGTAGTGAGGTTTGCCATTTAGTAAAATAGAATAGTGTCTGCAAATCCTATTTCAGCAAACAGATCATAGTAACTTTGAGATAGAAGATTAAATGGTGTCAAACCCGTGTTGATCCCCAAGATATGTGTGAGTTGTTTGGAATGATGCTTGCGCGTTTTCCGATTAGGTCCAAGGAGTTTCAAATCCCAATATTTTTGCCTGTCATTTTTAGTCTTTGGCCTAGGAAGTGACAAATTAAATATAAATGCATTTGGATGGTCTCCTTCTATTGTATCATAATGAAGGGTGTAAAAGTAATATGGATTTGTTATTCGTAAGTCAGGTTTTCCCTGCTTTCTCACATATACTAATACTTTTTCTCTGCATGAGTGATATGGGATATCTAGAGTTTTATTGCCATTCCAAGCATTGTAATCAAGAAATGTACGAAGTGGGGAAGGATAATTGCTATTGTACACAGCATCGTCATGAAAAGGTCCTAAAGGCCAAAGAGGATGAATAGGGGTAGAAGCGAAAATACTAAGTATGTCTTTTAACTTGGCGATTATTTTCGCCTTGCTCCACAGCTCTTTGTTTTCTTCTGGAGTAAGTTCTGGCGAGAGATGTGTAAATGACATCTTCTTGAGGAGTACCTGCGGCATCCTTGATCAGCTTCTGGATAACTCTGGATCTCTGGTAGATATCTGGGGACATCCTCTATAAGTCATCACGCATGTCCATGTCGAAAAGGAAATTCCACATTTGGACATCTATACCATGAAGAGCGGCTAACTCTTTAACCGTCATCCCTTGCACTTCTGCAACAGCTTGTCCTCGTGTCCACAGTAGAGCTCCATGCTCAATCTCGATCCAGTTCTACTGGAGCAGGTAGTAGTTGGGCGGCTTAGATTTGTATAAATAAATGTTGGCGTAAGGAGGAAAGAGGTCACATCGAAAGATTTCCTAGCCTTGGTCATGAATGGTAAGGTTACAAGTTTCTTTGTAAGTTGCTGAAGGGAAAGCCCATCCGGCAGCCTCATAGGCTTGACCTATGGTTTCTCCACAGTAGCGTAAGCCACTTACGGGATAGGGTGCTCCTGACTCAGTGATCTGAATCCAGAATGACATTACCATTCGGGGGGATTGTGCTACCCAAGGAAGCTCCAGATGCATCTGCATCAGCGGGTAGTATGGCTTCATGTTCCTGACTTCTAGGCAACAGGGAGTGACTTCGATGTGAACTGGAAGAGTCGGTTGATACATGAGTGGACATAGGAGAGGAGTGCTGCGATACTGTGCTAAGGAAGAGATCATACCCTCGGTTTGGATGTGGAGATAAAATAGTTCCTCATCTTTCAAATAGAGGATTGCCTTGCAAAGGCAGTCGCAATCCCAGAGGTAAGTGAGACCCTACTCGCCCCTCATGACAGTCCATTCCATCTGCTCATCCTCACGGCGGTGTGGGACGCCAGCCTGAGTGTCGAAGGTGAGCATTTTGGTTATTGTTGCTTGGCGCAGGATTGGATAGACAAGTTGGGGAATGGGAGCTTCGTCAAATCAGAATTCCACCATGTCTTGAAGCGGAAGACGCAGTGGTTCTAGAAGAGGACATGGCAATTGGTTCTCTTTGTTTGACGGGGACGAAGACAGGGCTGGGAGTCGGGACGAGGATGGGATTTGCGATAGGGACGGGGATAAGGACATCGTTCCGATGAGTTTCATAGAGTGGAGGATTGTTGTCTCGTTGGTATTCAATGGTTGAAGCTGCTACAGGTAATCCATAGATGGTAGAAGAAGGTGGTGGAGTTGAGCAGATAGTGGTAAAGAAACTAAAGGGATGAGTTTGATGATCAGTTAAACTGTCATCAGGTCCTTGTTGTAAAATATCTCTCTCACTGTGATGGTGGACTTCTCCTCGTTCAATACTGCCTTGGCAGATGGGACAAGGGATTTGTACTGGAACTCCTGGAGTAACAATCTGTCTGTCAACAATTTGTTGTGGACGAGTCTCGCGAATAACATGGTACCTTGGAGGATCAAGATCAATCTCTCCTTGAGATTCTTCTCAAGGAGGAGATGGTGTTGTTTGGGGTAACACAGGTTCTATACCAGGTGCTAGAGTTGAAGAACTACTTACTGATGTCAATGGCTGTCACACATCGGAAGATAATGATATCGTCAGTAAATGGTTCCGAGTTAAATCCTCATAACCAAAAATTATGATAACTTTCTCGACTTGTCATCGGAGAATGGCAAAACCATTATGGAAGGTGAAGAGGAATAATTCGGGTGTTATTTCAACTCGATGAGCAACCTGAAGCCCCTCATACAATCGCATGAGTAGCATGACAACTTTCATGATGTCTAGCAACCACCAACGTTCATTGCGCGAGACGGTGGGAGGCATAGTGATATCAAAGACAAACTCCGCTTTGTCTAGGTGGGGCTCATAACCTTTTGGAATGGAATCCAAACAGTGAAGGGACAAAGGAAATAAGTCTAAGTGGGAACTACTCACTTAGTTGATGAACGTTTGACGGTAGTCAAGGTCTTGCTAATAAAGGTTTTTTAGCAGTACATAGAATGAAAGGTGGGTAGAATTCATTAGAGGCGAATGCTGGTAAAAGTCCCCTCTTTTATACTGTCTAGCTATTGTTTGTACATATGTACAGTAGTCTAAATAGAGAGAACAATAGCAGACTATCAGCCAATGGCATAAAGAGAGCTTATCTATTGTATTACAAACAATAAAGCTTATCATCCAATGGCAAAACATGAGCAGTGTACATCAGTCAGCATGACAAAAGAATATGACAAACAGCTGACAGATCAATGTCGTATGTGATGACTAAAGATAAGAGATAAGATCACATGACATTTTCAATTGAAGGCATTTCCGAAAGTCAAAGTCTCCTGCTTCTAAAACATGATGTTTGATTTCATTTGGATTCAGTGCTCCTTCTAACCAAACCAACATATGACAGTGTAATGATCCTCATCCTTGAGCTTCAATGCATCCATAATATGCTTTGAGATGCCTAAGGATTCCTTGCTGTCATTCTTCTGGCTTATCCGTCCATCCAAGAAGCATATGAATGAAAGCTGTCAAGCAAACGTTGAAAAACATGGCTCTGACCACAGGATTTCGTGCAATCAAGCATGATTGTTCCCAGTAATTGCTCGTGTAGTTAACAGGTAATGTTATGTGTAGCGTATACAATGGACGAGGCTCCTAACTTGCTACTTGAGTGATACTCACGAAGAGACCAGCTCAAGAGACGGCAAGAGACGTAGGAGGACGAGGGTTCGATCAAGGGGTTCCCTTGAGCGAA
>JBBPNZ010000483.1:0-18960 GCA_038091195.1 Phylloporus rhodoxanthus | reverse complement strand
GCCCCAAGGGATATTTATACCGTATGCATCCCTAGTACTATATTCCAAACGGAATACGGGACCCAACTCGGGCTGAGAATCCAAAGCACTGAAAGTGTCAACAGCGGCCGTATAGCTGTCAGAAACAACGTCGACTTCTGCACATAGTTATCAGGTGCGTCATAACTTACGTGTAAGCATCAAGAACCTCGAAAGTCTATCATTGATCCAGTCAGTATCTACTTCCTCCAGGAACGCGGTCAACATACAGCGGAGTCAATTTCATAGACACGGAAACCGACATTCAAGTGTTTCAGAGAGGTCACTGAAGGTGCAGTCTAAAATGGGTCAACAAAATTCAAACAAGAAAGTAAAGGGGAACATGCCCAAGATAATGTCTGAGCAGTATCAGTATTCATTACTGTGGCATTATTGGTATAATAGATCTATGTCCAGTTCTCAAAAATGGAGTGACAGAAGCTCCAAAGGACTTACAGACAGTTGGTCCTCATGCATATGACCCCAGAAGATATCTGCAAGGGGGTTAACCAGCTATTTAGGGGGCGGATTTCTGATACCGACTTGCAATAACATGAGGAGAGAAGCGATCGACACTAAGTCTGGTCAACAAAGCAACAATAATACAATAATCAAGAATACGCACATTTGATAGACTGTTGAATACAAAGTTTCAGTTGAGAATGGAACCTTGGACAGATGCACGTACATAGATTTGTCGGGTTCAGTAGCGAATTAAGACCATCCCACCCGCTGATTACATGACCGATTATCCACACTGACCTCCCGTCAGCCTTGTGGACTGTACACGCACGACCGTCTACATACCGCGATCGCCTGCATCCTCAGCATCTTGTAATTCGTCGGTCAGAAATCTCATCATGCCGGATGTGTCTGGGTGCGAAGCATTGATATAATTGAAGTAGTTTGATCTAAGAATGGATTAAAAGACGATGGATGAGCAGGTAAAACTTCTCACTGATACCCTAGACGGAATGTTACAGGTAAATGCTGTTTAGTACACTTGCTGAGACGTACATAAATTGGTGTTCAAACTGATAATCCTCAGTCCGTCGGTGCGTTTCACCATGTATGCCGCATAGTGTGCACGGGAGCATTCGACTAAATCTTCCGGTAACGAGCCTTCATAATTCCAAAGTGCAGTGACGTGATCATACAGCCTAGATGCAAGTCAATACCGCTAACAGACTCTGACGACGTGGACCCAAGTTACCATCCAAATTGTTGGCCCAATGTGCCACCCAGAGAATAGGACGCCGCCAGATCGGAAGGATAACTGTCGTGGTTACCTAACGTTGCATATACAGGACCTGGTCCAAGCATGCGTTTCATGAGGTCAAACAACACGACCTAGAGATGTTTTAGAATAATAAAGCGCAACTTGACAATCTTACCTCTGCATACTCCACATAGGCCCTTCGATATACACTTAATAAGCAGCCTGAGTGATCATGGCAGACTCACCTGGAGAGCTGATAGCTGGGGTCATGGGCCACCAAATCACCCGTAAAGAGGGAAAAGTTGAATCCAGCTGCCTCCGTTCCAGTCAGGGGAGGGATAGCGTTGAGAGTGGCAGCGATCAACGAATATGGGGAATCACTGCAAAACACTGAGATACATGTCAGGACATATAAAAAATACGCACCACAAGAAATAACCAAATCGAGGGGCAGGTAACAATGGTGTTTGCGGGCTATGCTCGTTATAAGCATTTTCACGACAACAGAGTCCGCTGGTACAGTTTCCCTCTGCTCCATTAGCATATCCTGCAAGTTGATAAGTATACGGGGAAAGGACATAAAGAGAAAGGCATGCTTACGTGGGTCAATATGGAGATCAGATAAGTGTAATACTTTGAGACGCTTGCCACTGGGTTGCTTCGGAGCAGGAAGGGGATTCGGCTTCGGCTTGGCAAACCATCCCGAGATATTCAAAGGCAGGGTATGAGGGAAGGAACAAAGTCCAAGGAATTGGGCACAAATAAGCTAGAGGCGGTATAGCTGTGATAAACGTCGTATTACGCCGCAGAGAGACTCACTTGTCCGTCGTATCCCCCGACATCAGCAAATGACACGACCTGCGTGAAAATTGGCCCCAGGGCGAGAGGGCCATAGCTCGCTTCACATGTCGACGAGTAATTGAAGTATTGACATAGGGCGACGGCAAGGTTTGAACCTTGGTGGGGTGCACTCAGTGCAAGAAATTTTGCGACCTCTAGTGACGCCTGACAACGTGCGCATTGATTCGTCCCGAAGATTGGGTTGACTGAGATTGCCTTGACTTGTGCAATGGCTTGTTCTAAGAGTTTTGAAGATCCGGCCACGGGTGGGAGTGGATGAGGATCTGTGGTATCATTCTAGCTTACAGATCAGTGGTCACACGTGTCCCCTATTGAAGGTCATCGAATCGGGTCTCACCTGGGGAATGTCGTTAGGGTCAGTGAGCGAATACGGAAACACTTCATTCTGAAAATAGTAAAAAAATTAAAACGTCGTATGACAGAGGAGGTCATTACGGTAACTGGGTCCGATATGACAGGCTGAGGTTGGTCCGAGGTTGCAGTGGGGTTGTTGTAGTACTTAGCGTACAGGGAAGTAGGGAAGGCACCTGGTGCAGTGTACGCGGTTTCCTGGGCGTTGACAAGTGCGGGGGCGAACGTGAGCACCACGGCAGGTAGCCACACAAAGTTGGTCCTGAGCAACATCTTCCCTGAGGACTGCTAGTAGGGCACGGAAGTCTTTTTATTTACCTTGTTTATAACAAGGTCACTCCTCCCCGGACCCCGTATTTGTCTCTACCCGGGTCCTCCCGTTCCTTCTTCCGAATTTCTCCACACAACGTGCTTGCCTCATCAAATCACGAAGACACGACACCAACAAAGTACAATACACGTGGTCCACCATATAACCCACGGGTGACAAACACAGAGGTTTTAGTGGGTATCAATGTCTCGTCCCCCTGTTATCACAGGGCGTGCGTAGGTGCATTTTTCCTCGGACCACTAACACCGCGTCTCAACTGAAACACACGTGCTCCACTCAGCTGGCGCTTGTCAATGAGCTCCAAGGGGACAGCGGGTTTCTATACCTGTTCATAAGTAAACAAGCCTGAATCCTATTGGCTGACTATCCTAAGCGACGACCGTTGCAGAACTGTTCCTCGGCTAACCCAGTCCAAACGATTGATTGGCATGCACTAAGCTACGAACGTGCGATGGCTTCCTGCAGGTAACCCAAATCTGTACCTGCTACTGCCCAGAGCAATGTCGCGGAGTCATTCAACCAACCATGTTGACCATGCCAGGATGGTTATGCAAGGCAGCGCCATGTTTCGGATACACGATTGCCATGCCAGACGCAAATGGCTATCTTAGCAACATCATGATGGAGGGTAAGAAGTATTTCTAACTTATTGTTTCCGTCGCATAGGACTAGACCATGAGTCAAACTTCAAATCAAGGGATCGAAAGTCGAGCAAGAGTATATACGCACAAGAGCCGATGAAACACTAATTACACTGAAGCCAAATATCAAGGCATAGGTAGAATACAAGAAATTTGCTGAGATACACGGATGGTAGATTGCGTGCACTGGATCAACTAGAAAGTCAACCTGACGAGATAACAACGCTGTAGTCTCACGATACCGACTGAGGATAGAGTGGACATAAGAAATGGATGTCTAAGGATAGTTCATGGAAGACTCGAATTTGACGTTTTGGGAGAACGAGATGTGTCAATCTCTCGTCTGCGAGAGCCTTCTTCCTTGTGGGAGGCCCTGAACCGTGCCTTTTCCTCCGCTATTCTCCGAGACTCTGTCCAGAGGTGGAGGGTATAATCGTGGAGTGCTTGGGAATAAGATATGATGGGATCAGTATGAGTGGCCGAATTTACGGGTGGCTGTGAATTGGAGAGCATGGAGGACGGGGAGGGGACAGAAGGGAAAGGTGGAGCTGGAATGCCAATTTAAATGGTGCGTGTCCCGGATCACTCGTCTGCTCCACCTCTGTCAGTGGCCATTCACCATCGTCGCCACAGGATCTGCCAGATCCCCTCGCCTCGGCGGCCTCGCACAGGCCCACGTCTTGTCCAGCACAGCTCATGGGTGTCTGTCCCCGAGCCCAAGTCCCAAAGCTCCACATTAGAATATTCACCGTCACGAAGACCGCGTCTCAACTGAAACACATGTACTTCACTCAGCCGGCGCTTGTCAGTGGTGTGAACTTGAGCTCCACCGTGGCACTTACCATTTGCATGGTGGTAACAAATACCGCCAACACTTCATGGTTGACTCCCATACTTATTATGTACCTAGTACATAAGTGCGCTTGGACAGTGGAGCGCAGGGTCCATTTCAACACAATATGCAGAAAAAAAACATGTCGTGTGTGAGGTGTGTGGTCGGGACACGTGACAGCGCGTTGTCAGACTTGTACCAGTGACTTGAATGAGTATGGCCAGCCCTGCGCTCAAGCATGTAAGTCGCTCAGCCCAAGCTTCACTGTCCCGCTCACCCTGCCCCAGGTTATCGCTCCCACAACTCTGCAACAAGCACAGACAGACGCTTTGCTCGCGTTACTCAACCTTGGCGACCCACTCGCACAATCCAGCGCTCCTACCCCAGCCAAGACTGCACCTACGGTCAAAACCCCTTCATCCACTGCCTCTCTCGTTTGGAAAGTGCTAGTGTTGGACCAGCAAACAAAAGACGTTCTAGCAACAGTGCTTCGTGTCCAAGATCTTCGTGATGCTGGCGTGACTTTGCACGTGTACGTGGCTTCATTTCATCTCTTCGTCGCCATCCTCACATTACTACAGCCAGTTGCATTCACAGCGTCCACCGTTGCCGGATGTCCCTGCCATATACTTCGTCGTGCCTACCTTGGCAAACATACGCCGAATATCAGAGGACCTTGACAAGTGTCTGTATGAATCTTTCCATCTTAACTTTGCTGAGCCACTGCCTCGGGCACTTCTGGAAGAGCTTGCAGCTTCAGTCGCCACTTCTGGTACAGGAGAGTTGGTAGAGCAGGTAGGTTTACTCAGCGTGTTATTGAGGCAAGTTTCACGTATGTGGCCCATTGTATCAGGTTGTCGACCAATATCTATCGTTTATCACACCATCACCATCCTTATTCTCCTTGCTGTCGCCTTTATCGTCTCCAGCCTCACAAGCAGGTCCATCTCAGCTTAGACCCCATTACTCATACAAACTTTTCAACTCCCCATCCTCGACTGAACAACAGATTGAGGATGAGATTGAACGCATCGCAAGTGGGATATTTAGCGTCGTTGTAACCGCGGGTATGCGTTAGCAATTGTTAAATGTCTGTCATCTTAATCGATCGACAGGGCATGTTCCGATCATTCGCGCTCCAAAGGGCAACGCTGCAGAGATGGTGGCCAAGAAACTCGAGATTAAGATTCGAGATGCACTGCTTTCCGCCTCACGCACCCATACCCCTTCCACTTCTCTCTTCTCACACGATTCTTCAGGATTGTCCAATCTTCAGAGGCCATGTATGATTTTATGTCTCCTCATCGCATCTTCTCACCCGACTAATGGCTTTCAGTATTGCTTATCCTGGACAGGAATGTGGACCTTGTTTCCATGTTCTCTCATGGCTGGACATATCAAGCTCTTGTATTTGATTGTCTTGAGATGAAGCTTAATCGTGTCATTGTCACCACTCCGCAAAAACGTTCGCACGACCTCGATTCCAAAGACTTTTTTTGGGCAAGAAATGCTGCAAACCCGTTCCCCCAAGTTGCTGAGGACATCGACGCTGAGTTGAACAAATATAAGCAAGATGCCGCAGAGATTACGCGATCGACGGGTGTGAGTGATGTCAATGATATTTCGCAGCTGTGAGTTGGTGCTGCAGGAAATGTGTCTAAACACGCGGTTGATGCCTCACAGTGACCTCTCCTCGAATGCAGTGCATTTGAAGACTGCGATAACACAACTTCCCGAACTTACAGCTCGTAAGGCGACGCTTGACACGCACATGAACATCGCGACGGCACTCCTTGAACAAATCAAGAAAAGAGGTCTTGATGAACTATTCAGCACAGAGGAGGCGGTCAGTAAGCAGGTGAGCGTCCCAGCTATCACTCATGACGTAGCCTCATCCTTTGGGTTATTAGACAGTGTCTTCGATTCTAGAAATGCTTCGTGCGCCCCGGCCAGAAGGCACTTTCAGCCCTGAAGATAAACTGCGTCTTGTCCTTGTATTCTACCTCTCTTCACCTGATAATGCAATTTCGAAGGATGATATTGCCGAACTGGAGAAAGAACTCAAAAGCGCAGGTGCAGATACGGCAGCATTCGAGTATGTTCGACGAACAAGGGAAATATCACGTATGACGGTTTCCGCCACTGTCGGTGGAACATCCACGCCTGTTCTCGGTGGTCAGGGGGAGCTATTCAGGGGATTTACTGCTCTTGGAAACAAGGTTCATATTTTCTGGATGTCTTCTTGGTGATTGTTGACTTGTTGATCTGCAGCTTACCGACCGTCTGAAAGAGGGTGGCTTGGAAAACTTGATCTCAGGCGTGAAGAATTTCCTGCCGGCAAACAAATTGCTACCTGTGACACGACTCACCGAGGCACTGATGGACTCATCAGCTGCATCGAATCAATCGCTGCAAGAAACCGATGAATATTTGTTTTTGGATCCTCGCGCGCCTCGACACGCGCAAGCATTGGGTGTCTCCGGAGCTAGTGGTGGACCGGGTGGTGCATCGGGTGCTGGCAGAGCCCGACGCATGGCATTCACGGATGGTATGGTATTCGTCGTGGGAGGCGCAAGTTATGTCGAATATGGAAACCTTGAGGAATGGGCAGCCAAGACTGGGAAGCGCCTGACTTATGGTGGCACAGAAATCATTGATCCTGGAAGTTTTGTTGGCGTGCTACAGGACCTGGGCAAAGGCATTTCATAGCTATACTTAGAGTGGAGTTTCAAATAAAGCAATTGAAGCACGACAACACTAAGTAACGATCCAAACAGACCAAGTACTAGAGTTCAAACACCCCAGTACTGAGATTCAATGCATTACTTTCTGTTGTTTGAACGCATCATGAGGACTTGAACAAGACGGACACTACGGGAACGTCAATTTACGTTCGGGGTAAACAACATCACGCTCACAAGATGTTGATCATATCAAGCTCCAGAGCGATTGCCTCCTTCATGGGGTCCCTGGGAATGACACCCATTTCTGCCATTCGCGCGTGTTGTAGAATTTTTTGAGTACTTGCGTGGAGTTAGGGATAAATGCATAATAAAAGACACAGAAAATGCTCACTCATAAAGCACGAATCCGCCAAAGACAGCTAGACCGCCGTAAAGAGAAATCGACTCGGCGACAGCTAGTCCACGCATACCGAGCGGAAGAGCCATCGGAGCCAGTGAAGAAAGAGCTACTACAGTCACACCGGCAAGTAGGGGACCGCCCATGTACAGATACTTGTCATTCCTATCCAAAACTTGAGCACTATGTCAATGAAGTGACATGTGATCATACTTTGCAGTGGCGCCAACATAAGACAAGGAGCCAACCACCCCACACGTGTAGAGCGCAGCACGAGACAAGATGGCTGGACTAAGGAAGAACAATGGACTGAGTGTCGCCGCTTGACAAGCATTGAACCCCTGCGATGAGTCAGATAACACACGCTATCAATGTACCCGCGACTTGCCAGCCAGAAAAGGTGTTTCTGCACGGTTCTATCGGGAGGGGTGTAATAGACACCCATCATAGACCCGATGCTGCCGACAAGACTCACACCAAGTACAAGCCCTGTAAGCACGCGATTACAAAAAGGAATATTAAGAAAGTTTGCCAGGAGTGCGTACATGGGTTCGCTGACATGATTCTGAAAGCAACGCCAGACCGAAACATGCTCCGGGCAGCTAGGGCAGTAAGAACAAGACCACCACCAGTATATTTGAAACTATCATGCAGATAGGACTGTTCTGCAGCCGTCAATGAGTCACGAGTATCTCTGTTCAAAAAACCCTCCGCAACGACGACGGTACCCGCCACAGCAGCCTAGATACTTGAATCAACAAACAATGATGCATGTGATCACTACGCACAGCTGTAATTGCGAATTTTTTCCAAGCCTCTTGAGACGAGGCTGGCGTAACGGCCTGAGCATCTGTTATGATGGTGCGGGAGAATTTAGACGGAGAAAGGGGTGTATGAGTGACGGGGCGTGTTCGGACAACATTCTGGAAGGTGCTGAAGCGTGCGCTGGAGGAGACAAACTGAATTCTTGGTACTGTACTCCGAGACAGGACAGGCCTTAGAGAGCAGGAGAATCCAAGGAAAGACATGGTGGTATATCTCAAAGAAAGATGACGATGGAGAAGGTCGGGTAATTAGTCATCATGCATTAGTCAGATGCCGGACACTAACGTATGGTATATTACATAATAAACATCAATGATCAAACTAGGATGGTCGAGGCAGCTTTGCTGGATCGATCACCCCAACAACCTTGTGTTCCATTGCTAGCGCAATCAGACTCTTTTCTCCCCATCTCTTCCAGTCAATCTCGAATATACCCGTCTTCTCTCCACACGTCCAATTCCAAATCCGTTCTCGTGTCTCCACCAACAATCAGCATCATCATTCACCTTGAGTCAAACTTTCTTACCTTTACTTGATACATATTCAGTGAACCATCACCACCACCGCTCGCCAGTAGCGTCCCATCCGGACTGAATGATAGGGCAAACACATACTTGTTGTGGTCTGTGAACACTTTCAAACAGTCCCCCGTCACTGAATCCCACAGTCGGGCCGTATAATCAAATGAGGCACTATCACACAGTGAGATCATGCTCATTCCTAGCTACGGTGACTCACGTTGCCACTAGTTCGTGTTCTCCTGTTGGGGTATTTGGACACCACTTGACCGAAGTCAGACACCGTTTATGCCCCTTCAGCACAACGTGGGTAGATATCGGTTTTTCTGAATGTGGATGTTCAATATTCCATATCCGTGCGGTCGAATCATCGGAGCAAGTAGCTAAGCGTGTGCGCGATGGGTTGCATTTCAGCATATTCAGTTCTCCTTCATGTCCCCTGCTCTAGCGTCAGGTCCAATAACAGACACTTCGATCAACCAACACACCTTAGAGTTTGGATGGGTTTAGTTCCATTCAGAGAAACGATGTGGACAACATGATCACTCCCGCTGCTCGCGAATGTAAAGTCGTCGATCCAATCGACGTCCAGACAACAAGCTTCTGACACACCTCATAAGCTGAGTTTTACCAGAAAAAAACCAGTGATACATTACCTTCATGATTTCGATATTGTCGATGCAGTCTCTTGTTTTTTATGTCCCAGACGCATGATGTGCTGTCCAGGCTTGCAGTAGCTATCCATTGTCCCGAGGGAGAGAATTTGGTAGCGAAAATAGGACCCTTCAAAATATCAGTACAACCCACTGAAGAACGTAGTTCATGCCCAACCTTATGATGGTTGTCTGTCAGATACGTCTTTCCTGAAGAAGTGCAGATTCGAAGGACTGCGTCGTAGGATCCTATCGCAACCAGCGAGCCATCGGGGCTCCAGTCAATGGATGTCAAGTCGGCTTGTGAAGAGGCACCAAGGTTAGACAATGTTAATGTCGGACCCGGGAGGGAAGTAGGAGAACCCTCGGGGTCACTAAATGGAACACTCCAATAGTTGACTGTGGCATCGCGTGAGCTGGTGCATCAGGAGTCAAATCAATGTGAGATGCAAATAATCATCCAAGGCATACCCTGATACTAGCTGCCCAGCTGCGGTTGGGTTCCAAGCAACTACGAAGACCTAGAAGGACCGTCACTTTGAGTTGTTGGTCGCATGTGTGAAACTGACCTCAGCCTTATGTGCTTGCAGCAATCGGACTGCGTCTGGACGTTTTGTCTTCGGTTTCTTCAGTACGTTCTCTGGGGTTGGTTGCTGTAAATCAGGCGGTTTCGTTTCCCTCGGGACAGCGCTAGAAGGCCCTACGGATTCAAGTCACATCATGATGCAAATGTCAAACACGACTGGCATACCATCGACGACCATTGGGGAGTGATTGTCATCAACCTCCTTTCTGGCACGCTTTTCGGTACGTCCATCCTCTGTGGCAGGTGAAATTGACTTTCGTTTACCACCGGTCTCGCTGGTTGACATGGCCAAGTTAGCTTCTCCTGCTTGCTGTGGAGCTAGCAGCGTCGGCGCATTGGGGCCAACGGAGCAAACGTGACGCTCCAGCAGAGCGAAACTACTCTTGCAATTCTTCGCGAACGAATCGCCTTTCCAGTGTGCTTCGACTTCGGCATATAAAAGTGCCTTGCTGAGGCGCTCTACTAGCTCACCGCGTGGAATATGTTTTTTAATATGATGGGAATGATCCAAGCGACTCTCCATTCGTAGCGTGAACGCAGAATGTTGAAAGCCTTGGCTGAAGTTAGGCAAGGACCAGATGAGGTACTAAACAGCCAACCTGAATCTTGAAAGTAAGCATGTATGAGGCAATTAACCTCATCCGCAGTGATGGTCATGGGGACCGTCATGGTCTGTCGTAGCTTGCCCGGTATGTGGAAGTGAGTGCACCACACAAAGTGAAGCAAGGTGCGGAGTTGGAAAAGAAGTCGCGTTGACTCAGTAGCTCATGATGTATGCTACAGGCCCTTGAATCGGTCTCCGACGTTGTTACCCTAGCTAGTTGATGTTCTCCCCATCCCATGCAGGTGTTTTTCTTTTCGTACCGTCTTTGTCATTGGAGGATTGCAACGTGAGAGACTCGAGCATACAGTCCTTCTCAAGCTCCCATGGCTGAATACGAGTCCGACATCGACATGCCCTCAGATGACGATGACGAGGCTTATGAGGGCCCTGATGCTTACCTCGAGGGAGACGACAACGTGCTGGAGCTCGAAGTTGGGCACGACGACTTCTCCCCTCACAGAGACGACACGGGTATCAACGCGCTGCAGATCTTGCGATGTAAGTGTCCCGTTGTGTATCTCTGGCAGAATCCCCCTACATCTCATCCACCAGCATTGTTTGACCTTCAGCAGCTGCAGCCCGGCACCACAAGCGAGAGGACCATCGACTCTCGCACGAACAACACCCAGGGGCGGATCACTTACGGCGACCTGGTACATTTGCTACGGAGTGGCTCCCTGAGCCCAGGCAGGGATGAGGATGACGTGGATGTGGATAATGATGACGACGAATATTCAATCATTTCAGATTGGAACAAGCAATGGTTCCCTCCCCACACCGAACCTCAGGAAAGGGGAGTCGAGTTGCTCATGAGCGGTGAATTTGGCCGTGTAGGCAACAAAATCAAGACTAAGAAAGGCAGCAGGAATATTTCTCGTTTGTTCCTCGACCGGTCTTGCAGGCCTCAGGGCACACCGTCCAAAGAAGAGCTAATTAGCGTATGCCCATTTAGGTTTAGCGATTGCGTTGCATCTACTTATTTGATACTAGGAGCATATACCTAATTCCAACGGGACTGCTGTCGCCTCTAACGGCGCCAACCTTTATGTCGGGCAATTCTCCAAAGGTATGAATTCGTCGTGTGGACGTCTCTCATCTCATATTCAACGAATAGACTCCTCCTTTTACTATACCTGTAGTCAGGGTTAGTCGGCGACTTGATTCGTCTTGGATCACTACTTGACTTCAAGTTCTACAGATTTCCGCCTCCATATTTATGACATGACGTCGCCGCCGGCCAAGAACCTCAAGCCGCCGGAAGTTCCATGGCGTGGAACATCAGTATTCGATTATCGTGAACGTGATCACGAGTCGACCCTCAAAATTTTGAAGACTATTCAGGGTCGCTCGGGCAGGTGGACCATCACCGATTCTCATCTGAGTCCAAACAATGAAAGGCAAGGTCTAGTTACACAAGTCGTATTAATGCTCAATCATATCATTTTAGGATGATTTATTCATCTATTGTGGGTTGCTTTTTGTTCACAAATACATGCACTCAGCACCGTGTGCTAGTCACCCACAGTATACATGACAAATATCTTGGACTCTTCCACGGTACAGACACCTATCTACTTTGCTGATCAGGGTCGTCGTCAAGGTCCGTCACTGTGGGGCCTCTACGATGATGATTCTTTTGGTATTTGGAGCTGCAGGTTCTCTGCAGATGGTAATGAGGTGATTGCAGGCGGAAGTGGTCATATATTCGGTAAGAAACGTGCTTCATGTGTGCATTTGCAACGTCACTCATGCACCATTCAGTATATGATCTCATGGCTGATCGCAGAACAGTCAAGATTACTGCCCACTCGGACGATGTAAACAGTTGCTGTTGGGCTGATGCGACATCAGGAAATGTTTTGATCAGCGCATCGGATGATATGTTTGTCAAAGTCTGGTAATCACTTGCTTTTTTCGCCTCCAATTTGCAGATTAAACTCCCCTTGTCAGGGATAGACGGTCATTAGGAGGATCGCAAAAACCATCGGGAGTGCTTGTTGGCCATACTGAGGGGATCACGAACGTCTCTGCCAAAGGTGACGGGAGATACGTCATCTCAAATGGCAAAGATCAAGCCCTTCGGTTGTGGGATCTCCGCAAGATGTGTAGCAGCGATAACTTTGATATGTTTGCAGACAAAGACTATAGATGTCATGATTACGACTATCGGTGAGGCATAAGGGGTCTCAGCATCTCGCTTGCTGACTCCTTACCGCAGATATGGTCACTTCCCCCGGCCCAGACATGCCGCGCACCCACGCGACTGTAGTGTTATGACCTATCGAGGCCACGCCGTCTTGCGCACTCTTATAAGATGTAATTTCAGTCCTGCGGAAACCACTGGGAGCCAATACATTTATTCAGGGTCTGCGGACGGGAGAATTCATGTGAGCAAGAAATTATTTCTATCGTCTGATAATGCTTGACTTCTGAAAGATCTGGTCGTTGGATGGTCGAATTGTCCAAGTGCTGGACCGTTCGCAAACGCTACCAATGTCATGCGATCCATCTGGACCTGAGTTGGAGCCCTTATCCGGGTCTCGCCCGCCGGTTTGTGTCCGAGATGTGAGCTGGAGCTCGAGGGTAATGATTCCTCCATGTGTTTGAGATTCTGGTTACTGATATATGCTCAGGAACCTGTGTTGATGAGTGTTGGTTGGGAGAATTCTCGCCATGGTGGAAGTATTGTTGCCCGCCATGAGTGGAAGGGACTTTCCAAAATGGCTTACTCGCTGGAAGATCTTACTGAGAAACAGCGTACGGAATCCGCACAAAAGACAGCTAGACGAATGACAGGATATCGACGCGTTCCTGGCGCATTTGAAGATGATGAAGATGAAGATGGTTGATTTAAAGAATCGTAGACTCGGCCTTGTTGTATTTCGTTGCAAACCTTTGTATCTCTACTACTGTGTTGCCCCATCTGGATCGTCACTTGTACCGCTTTACTTGATAACCTCCCTCACTACATACACAATAATGGCCCAGCTGTTCGGCTTCCCCCCAGGATATTTCGTGATTCGTTCTGTCGGGACTGGCCGCCTGTGGGACGTCAGCTCAGATGAAGTTGAAGATGGAATCTCAATCATCCTTTGGCCACAGAAGGAACAGTCTCTCGTTGAAGGTGGGTTACTGATAGAACTATTGCTTCGCGAACTCATGGATCTGACAAGGCTTGAGAAACCCGGAAGCGAATAATCAGGTCTGTGGGTTCCCAAACCTCATGTCAGCCCAGTTTAGTTTTACGGTATTGCTCAGGTGTTCTTTATCGATACCTCCGGCGCTTTGTGCTCACGAGCATCTGGGCATGCGATCGACGTCGACGGTATGAATAACATGGCAAAGGAAATAGACTTGTTAACCGATTTCTACACAAGGTGATCGTCTTGTACTGAGACACAGACGGCCAGTTTCTCAGCCTTATCCCAACCCATATTCACATCCGCTTCCGCAATTCTCGTACAACCAGGAAACGAAGGAGATCTCTGTGTCATTCACATGTGACCCCACGTATCCACCTCCTGGAAGTGCTTCTTCAAATGCATGGCAAAGGCGGAAGTATATCCTATCTTCCGTTCCAAGGAGGAGACCCAAGACTTTCATCGATAATGCCTCGGCGTTCTTGTCTGCAACTGTCGCGGCACCGTTTTCACTCCTTTCTGGAAGTCCTTCTGCACAGCCAAAGAGCACGCCGGAAGAAGTGTTTAGCGGGAACATAGACCTGGCAGAAGATGAGATGTTGGAGCAGGATCGCGGAGAAGAGGGGGAAGTTGATGATTCTCCTGATCCACAAAGGGACCTCCGACTTCTTTCCATCGTTCCAGGGGGTATGCCACCAGAGGGAACCAACGCTACGAGACGTAGGCAGTGGCAAGTCTTTGCATTGCGTACTAGATTTGCCAGTCACCGTCGTACTCTCACATAAGTTAAATATGCATTCCTGGATCTGACGGCCTGTCAGTTGCCGCTTCTTGTAGTGATGTCTGATGTTAGTACGGTTGTAGCGAGCGAAGGTTGCGACGGTCCCACTATGTGATCTTCATTGTGACAGGGCGTCCAAGTAACCTGCAGATTTGATAAGTATATCACGCACAGCTGCATGCGGTGGCCCACACGGAACCCAAGGAATGAAGAACTGGCAGGCAGCTCTCATTGCCGGTATTTTGGTGGCTTCACTTGCATTGACACATGAGCAACAGGCTTTCCGGAGTTTCGTGGCTGGTGAAACACAGACATGGCTTTCAAAATATGGAAAGCAAATCGACCAACCTTTCTCGGGTCCGCTCACTTTCTCGCATGCAGAATATGCGCGTTGTCTCGAGGATGAGTCTGCTGCGTTCGATATCGCTATTCTTGGGATGCCATTCGACACGGGTACAAGTTACCGTCCTGGCGCACGCTTTGGGCCGCATGCGATCCGCTCAGGCAGCAGACGACAAAGAGCCACTCAAGGGTACACCTTGGCATGGGGAAACAATCCCTACGATCTCGGCTTGAAAGTCCTTGATTGCGGAGACGTATGTCTGCAGTGTAGGACGCAGTGATATGACCCATTTACTTGGTGCCCAGGTCCCCGCCATACCTTTTGACAACGCTCTTGCAGTAGACCAAATGGAGGTCGCGTATGCCACTTTGCTTGCGCGTCCTCTCGCATCAAACAAGTCCGTGTGGCCCCACGGAGCCATTCTGGCGAAAGACGGTCGCGAGCATCCAAGAATCATCAGGTAATGATCATTGGTTACACATCCTTCACCACCTCCTCACACTTCGCTGCTCTAGTCTTGGTGGTGACCACACCATAGTTCTCCCCATCCTTCGTGCACTCAATAAAGTCTATGGGCCAGTCTCGGTGATTCATTTTGATGCACATCTTGATACGTGGGGTGGATACCCTGGTGCTGTGACAGATCAATCTCGCATCACTCATGGCACATTCTTTCAAATCGCAAATGAAGAGGGTCTCATTGCCAACTCTAGCATCCATGCTGGTATTCGGTGCAAGCTTCAAGCGAGTGTACTTGTGGTTTACTAGATGGCCACGTGTTGACAGGTATTCTAACTAGGGTCCAAGTGACATCGAGAATGACGAATCAGTAGGATTCCATTTCATAACCACGGATGACATCGATGACTATGGCGTTGCTTTCATCATCGAGCGGATCAGGAAACGAGTTGGAAATATGCCAGTGTACTTGAGGTCGTATTTCCACGAGCATAGCGGACCAGAGACTGACCTCTGACACAGTTTTGATATCGATGTAATTGGTATGCATGTCTCGTTTCTGAGGAGAACATGAGCTAATGAGTACTAATAGATCCTGGCCTGGCGCCGGGGAGTGAGTTTTCGTCGTCTCCCAATTAAATGAAAGTATTCAGTGAGATTGTAGCTGGCACCCCCGAGGCCGGAGGATGGACGAGCAGAGAAGTCAAACGCATCATTAGAGGGTTGGCTGGCTTGAATTTCGTGTTCGTACCCCTGAAAAGTACATTGTTTCGTGACTTGACTGTTCTTCTAGAGGCGCGGACATCGTCGAAGTTGCCCCTGCGTATGACCATGGTGGGACGCATTTCATTTACTCGGTGATTTTCTGACGAAAGAAATGTAGCTGAAATTACTGCCACTGTGGCAGCGGACATTGTGCACGATTTCCTTTCAATGTTCATGTCTTTCGAGTTACCTACAATGCCTGCAGAGGTGTGGCTGAGGGACGAGCTTTGAGACCCTGGTTTCATATATCATCTCGTTTCAAGGTGTCGAGCAAACCAGCTTGTGAGTATGCAGCAGATATGATTTTGTTTCAAACTATGCACTCCCGATGACTTGAAGAGGTTTACGTTAATGAAACAGTAAAAGTCAATCATATGTTACGATACAAGGGAATCGAGGGGTAGACAAACCGTACGCAAGCGTCCGAGATAGTCCATATGAAGAGCAGATTGTTCAAACAAGCAACCATATTTTTTCACTCAACTTCTTCTTCCCCACTGACCAGGAGCACCAGACTCATACGTCGGAGGGCTGTCAGAGTATTGTGCCGATGGAGCTGGTGGTGACATCACGATGCTTCCCTTTGGACCCCTTACAGGACTGACGCTTGTTGGAACACTGGTATGAGTCAGGGCTGGCGATCGCGACATGGGCGGGGGAGTTGGGTTTGAAGCGGACTGGTAGTGTCCATAGTATGGATCACTGTAGGGGTCATTTATTGGTGCGGGTGGCGTGGTATTTGTGACGTATGCACCTCCGCCGAGCGTGTAGCTGCGGTCGGGTTGGACGGTAGGGGATCTAGGTCCGTATGGTGGTTGAGATGGATTATGAGCCACAGCAGGGGAGGCGTTGTAAGTGGCTGGACTGTAGGGGTCGTAAGGTACATGAGATTGTTGAGCATCTGAAAACATATTAACGAATGGTAGGAAAAGTAAAGCAGGAAGTACCAAAATTGTGACCATACGCCTGTGGGCTGTACGGATCATGGTTATAATGACTGTCTGGAGAAGAGTTGTACAGGGCCGCTACGGGAGCCGGAGTGTTGGACGACGGCGGATATGTAGAGGAGGCTGTGGCTGTGGAATGTGTCATGGTGCTGCCTCGACGTTGTGGTCTTAAAGGAAAAGGCGATGCGTTGTTATATTCGTCCACAGCACGAGTGCCAGGGGGAGCCTGCATGTAACCACCTCCCGCATATCCTCCCCGCGGGGACCGACCAAATGTTCCCATACCGGAGGTTGAAACGCTCTGATTATCGCGATAGGGTATGTCTTCTTCAAGGTAGGCTTCCTCTCCATCCATGCGGGTCTTGAGGGGTTGTGATTGGTCATACTCTTGGAAGGCGGGCAGGCCAACTTCGGGTTGTGCTTGACGAGCCTTGCGATCCGCCTCCGCCTTTACGGCGTCGAGGCGCAATTGTTCATTGGTATTGTATCCATTTTGACCGATGGGAGTGCCAACTTTTCCTCCCCAAGCGTCACGCGAACGACGTCTAATGCAGCATCTACCAATGCCATAGATGCAGCCACTGAAGAAGAGGAGAATCCAGGCAGCGAGAGTCAGCCACACAGCATTGCCAATGGATGCAGAACCGCCCTGCACCGAGTTCATGCGGGATTTTGCGACGAAGAAGAGGGCAATGTCGAAAATAAAGGCTGCGAGGGCAACAGCGGCAGCGAATCCGGATATACAACTGCTGAAGCAGCTCATGGCCATCTCACGAACATGAGCCAGGAGGCCAAATATTGCAGAGATGGCGGCAAGGCCAAAGGCAACGATATGAAGTACGAGGACATAAGTGAGCCATTTGACGACGACTTGGGGTATTTGTATGGTAGTGTCACCGACGAGAGCGTTCACATCTTTGGAGTGGAGTAAGGACTACGGTAGAGGAAGAAAAAGAAAGACTTACCGAGCTGATATCCGACTGTAGCATTTGAGCAGGTAGTCGTGGAATCTACAGACATGCAGTAACCCAGGGTCCCAAAATAGATGTCGCCATTGAGATTGTCGGCGGTAAGAGATGCTTTGAGAAAGTAGACTGACTTGATGAGTGGAACTGAGAAAGAGACGACTGCGAGGATGATTGTTGCTGTGAGGGTTATAAGAAAACCAGGGGTGGCTGGTCTAATGTAGCTGCTCATAATGGGGGGAAGAAGAGGAGGCGAAGGCTGTGTCAATCAACTACGGAGATAATTTCCATTCTAGGTAATTGAGCGTTTTGCGGTGCCTCCGAACGATCTTTCCGTTGTCAACCGTCCTCTTCCACTCAAATCCGTTCTTCTCAAACACCCGTCGACTCCCATCGTTATCAGAAAATGTATACCCCACAACATACCGAACACCCATCCGTGGAATCGCCCATTTACTCAATATCGTTCCCACTGCACCACTCATGATCCCTCGTCCGTGGTGCGATGGCGCAAGGTAGTCTGTAGCAGTCAGTCAGTATGCCTCTCTTTTGGGCGGGAAAAACATACATACATCCAAACGTCCACACGATACTGGGGTCCCCGATCGCCTTCCCCTCGTTCGCAACCACTGCCCTCTTCCGTTCTTCAGCGTCGAGCACTTCTTCCATCGGCGCACGGCAGATACTAATCTCCCCGACATAAACGTCTCTCCCATCCGGGAGGACTTCCCTGATGTGTCTGACCGGGCATTCCCCCACCAGTTTCAACGGTCCGTCTGCGTTTATCCGATCTTCTTCCCTCAGCCCTGCTAGGACATTTTCGCTCTGCTTTACAATTATCCCAAGCCACTCTTTCGCGTGCTCGTCGTGGTATGGAATGGGTGGCCCTTCCAGCCATATCGATACACTCGGATCGTTGATGATGGGAGCAAGGCTCTTGACATCGCCTATGCGCGGAGGCGTTAGAATAATGTTGTCGTTTGGAGAAGGGAGACGCAGAAAAGGTTCTCCTGTCTGTGGATTGATTTCGAGCGGGTATA
>JBBPNZ010000482.1:0-16025 GCA_038091195.1 Phylloporus rhodoxanthus | reverse complement strand
ATGAGACTCCCATGTCTCGCCTTCAAACTCGGACCGGTGTCGGTCTCCTGGAATGGTTCTGAACATGTTTACCGTGCGCGGACGAATGCACTGGGCATAGTAGAGATCCAAACCCAAGACGATCTCTCCCAGCTGGGTTCTCTGTGCCTCATCCATCCTTGGATCGACTTTCTTCTTGACAGACTGCCCATCGGGAATGTAATGGCACCAATGGTTGAGGAGAATATGGCTGACAAGTCATCTACGCTGGGCGACTTGGCATTGTTACCTGGCCCTTCCAATACTGCATCAACAATCCAGCAAACACGAACGGGATGGTTCAGTTCTCTCATCGGGCTGCCGTTTGGCAGTCGTTCTACCCTAGATGACGCTGCGTCACTCCTGCCCCCCTCGACACTCTCTCCCATGGAAAGGCAGACGCGTGTTCTGCAATTCATTGCTCGACTCAGGAAACCGTTTGGTGCTCTCTTACTCGCTTCCACACGCCGCAATATGGACGAATACAGGCGAGTCGCTGCAGAGAGTTTGATCACAGTCCAAGTGGAGGAGATCACGCCGGCGATATTGGACAAGCTGATAAATAGTGTACGGATGTTGGACGTGCTCTGATGGTTTCAAAAGTTTTGTTGTGCTCCACAAGATCCCATTACCGCTCCGTGACTTTCTTGCTTCAAATAACTTTGCATACTTTGTATACCGTCACTCCAAGTCCGACTGTGGTTCTCGGCGTGTTCTATTCGTCGCGTCAATACAAACACGGGAATGAGTTACAGTACTTTCAAACGTAGATTTCTTTCGTAGGCTAACGCATTGGCCGCGCTGAGCTATTTGCGGCGCGGGGACGATGCTTTGACTGTCGCTTGGACGATGGATTTTGCTTGTACACGGTCGCACCAAGGAGCCTCCCGGCGGGTGGAAGATGGGGTACCGTCTCGAACCCGACAAAGAAATTCAGTCGACCGGGGTCGGTGCAGCGTCGTACACGATCTCGCGCCAAATGCACCATAGTATGCACCGAGCCTTTCTCACTGCGCTGCGCCTCCTGTAGAGGTGCAGCATGATCATGCTGTCGTTTCCGAGTACACCTCCGAGATACAGCCTGCACGCGTTTAGTGGTCCAAAATGTCTGTGTTGGCGGCCAGAAGAGGTGGAAGATTTGATGAAGCCCGCACTGAAGAGGCAGCTGAAGGAGCCCTAACAGAGAGGGTGAGAGATTGGATGAGGACGATTCTGTGTAGTTGACCAGTTGAGGACGACATCTGGTGTTGGAAGGAGATCCTTGTTTGCGCGTCGTTTTGTCATCGAACCCATGTCAAGTTTCGTGTTAGGTCGGGTTGGGCTAGGTATGCATAGGTGCATGCTTGCGTTGATTTTCCTGCAGTGCGATCCATTTTGTAAAGATGGTGTGCATAGCTTGAACGTAACTTGCTCAGTGAATGCAGTGATAGGATTAATCGATTACCATTCAAGAGGCATATGCTGCCTGACCAGCAAAACACCAGTACAATTCTGATATTCTTTGAGGTCATGCACGAGATTTTTTGCCTCTGGCTACATTTTCGTCTGACAACCACTGGATCTGTGCCAACCTCCTAGGTGCTCTGCCGGCAATTGCCGGGGTGGCACTTGCCAATGGCAAGAACTGCCAGCAGGTTCTGCCAACACTACCCGCCTCATCCTCCCTATTATTTATCTCACTAGCACAACCTCAGCCTTCAGACATCTTCGCGCAAACACCATTTATCACAGTCAAGCTATGGATAATATTCCGTTCAACAAGGACTATCCAGCATCTTCTTCTTTCCCGCCTTCTTTATCTTCCCGTCAGGAAGCGCACTGTGGAAACACATAACCGCATGCGTACCAAATATCTACCCTACAAGCGTAGAGTTGCCCCTCCTCCTTCGGAACTCCGCTTTGCCTCTAGGGCCATAGGTCGAAGCTCATACACTGATATGGATCTGCAGGATGTCGCCGAAGTAAGTTTCTTACCCAGAAAAATATCTTCATAATAATCCTTCCAGGGAAGGGACATTCTCATTGCTGCTCTATCCAGGATGTCAAATGAAGTGGTGCAAAAAGCGTTTGCGGCGAAGATTGCTTCAAAGAATACCATTCTTGGACGCATTCGGACAGTGCAGTTGGAATTGGAGGAGGCTGAAAGACACATAGATCTCCTGTTGTCAATCAAGAATGATTATCATCAGGACCTTGAAGCAGCCGAAGCGGACTTAATTCCCATGCAGCATTTGTTGACGAAGCGCGACCTCCCGGCCCTCGAACACGACGCTGCTTACTCGCACGCTGCTTATGCTGATGAATTGGTGGCATTCACCATTGCACACCTTCATGCAGGTCAGATCTCGCAGGAAGTAGCAGCACGTGAGACGTTGGGGACGTCTCGTTCAGCCGGACTTAACACCTCTGACTACGATGCAAGTTCCCCACGAGACGATCCATATATGTCAGATGACATAGTATATAGAAGTGACGACGAGTCCTCGGACATCGATAAGGATCAACCTTCTGAAGGCCCCACCACCGTAAGTAACATGAGAAATATCTTTATCAAAGTTTAATCTGTATCCACGTTGTCTAATCAGGTCCTACGAAGCTGATGGAAGTGTTCTCATAAAATCCCGGGTGTTGGACGTACTTCAATGGTTTATCTCGTTCTCCGTGAGGTCTCTCTACCTCTACATGCTGTCATTCGAATGTCTGTTATTGTGGTTTGGATGTGAACATGCGCACATTGTCATCACATTCCTTGGGAATGCTCTGCAATGAGTCAATTGTGATCACCTTGCTTGGCGTGTCTTGACCCACGGCTAGTTGCAGTTTCCTCCCAACAATCACTCACGCATTCGTAAGACTTTGTGGCCGCTCGGTGACCTACACCCAGGATGGAGCCATCGCCACTTACGACGGAGAATGAAAGGACAAACTGCGTGCTGGTGAATGAGACATTCAGCAGCAACACACAGTTTGCATTCTGGCGAAACAAAGAATTAATACCAACTGCCGGCAATTTCGACATTCCCCTTGAATGACCAATGTCGGGCAGAGGTTGTAGGCGTTTGAACCCTGACCTGCCAACTGCCACGCTCGAGAGTATCGGACGCAAAGGCGGCGCGTGCAAGGCAATACACTGTGTTCCGTAGCACTTGCCTCTCGAAGCTGCGCTTCGCATGTCATGGCGCAATGCCGATACGCCAGATCGTTCTGCGAACACAATGTTGAGCACCTCAGTGAAGTCTGCGCGATCCACAACCCTGTTGAAAGTGTCATCTCCTACACGAACCAAGGAATGTCGCTCAGAGTGTGCGTGTGTTTTTGTATCAAGGTACTGAAGGATAGGCCTCCTCCAAGGGACGCAGGTGCGAGCCAAAAACGACGGAAACCGGGTTGTCGAGTGTGCTCGAATACAGATTGACATTCGGTTTGGCAAACTGAAAGAAGCATTGCTTTCAGGTGGAGGTGTCATCATCACAACTGAGTTCTCAACCACTTTCATTTTTCTGGGGGAAAGGACAATTTAGTTCTGGGAAAAACGTGCGTATGATGAACGCAACTCAAGGAGGCCCTGAAAGGGTTTTGGATACGGGTGACTATATTCGATAGACGATATCGTGGATGTTGTCCATGTCGAGATGCACATTACTAGAGCACCCCACACAGATGGCCATAATTCTTACATTCGTCATCGACGACGCCGGATATGCGACAGCCAATACCGCTCACCTCGAAGATTTCCCCGTACTCAGCTCGTCCGAGACGTCCACGAGCGTCCTCCTGCATTGCTCGGTTCAAAACGCGACCCTGGTAAAGTTGAACGCAGCAAGGCCGCACGCAGAGGCACGCAGTGGTGTAAACTGGGTGATTCCTGCAATGTGGGGCCCCAGCTCTAGAACTTGTGTAGATAGACGCAGGTCGTCCCAGACCTGGTCATTGAGCGCTCTACCTCTTGGACATTGAGAGTAGAGACGTGGAGAGCCCCCCTAGCTCTTTATCGCGTTGGTGGCGATGTGCTGGATGTGGGCATGGTGTTTCTTTTTGGAATTGCGGTGATGCGACAGTGACGTGCGATGCACATCCTAGAGAGAGTTGGTAGCAATCAGACATACATACTTGAATGCTATCGATGGTAGCGAGAGATGGAAAACATACCTGAGCCTTTAGGTTGCGGTCATGCACGTGGGGTGAGTTGGGAAGACGCGAACGCGCCGGGACGTACTTCGAGCGCAGAGTCTTACCAGAATGGCCATAGGTAAGTTCGATTCTCGCACTCCTCCATCAACACATACGGCCACGACAGATGGCTCCCAACCCTTGAATGCACCCCAAATCCCACCAAATCTGTATCCGACACCTCCGACTTCTGCCTCTCCTTCGACGCCATCCAAGCCCTCTGCGCCGACCCCGCCCGGGCCCCCGCATCGCCTCCAAGCTCAACACAGCCAAACTTCGTCCCCGGCGCTCACCCCTCCTCGCCTGCGCCTATGGGGCCGACACCTGTCTCATCGGGCTCAAACACTCGCCTATGCACACATCGCACAGCTCGTGCACACCCTCACGGCGTTCATTCGTGTCAACGCGTCGAGGCCCGTTCCTGAGGTGCGCAAATACGCTCGGGAACAGCGTCGTGTTTGCGGACGAGTTTGACGCCACGGGCACGTTTGCGGCGCTCGACGGGTCTCGGAGGAGAGGCGAGAGACGGAATGCGTATACTTATCTTTTCAAACCTGTTGGAGGAATCGGAGGATCCCGCGGTGCGCGAGGTCGTGGTGATCAGTGTTATTTCACCACTCGGATGATCGTGCGGATGCATAGGTCATCGGGTGTGCTGTGTTCGTTGTGTCAGCGTGGATTGTTTATCGTATCGGGGATACTTACAAGGAGGGGCAGGATGTAAAATACAGTCAAAAGGCATAGATGTCTCGAACAAACGCTGTTGTGAAGTAGTAACCGGCTACTGAGGGTAATTGCCTCATGGACAAATTGATCGAGGGGAGAATGGGTTTCCGCCCTCGCACTCGTTGAGCTGATAGTAATGATACGACGGGTCCGAAGAAATATGGGTCCGGCGGTGGCGTGTAAGTAGTAAGTACTAGCAGCATACTACATGGCAGAGACTACAAAATCGTCACGTTAGGTCAAAGTACCAGCAGCTTAGTGTGGCTCACTAGCGGACTGCAATGGTGGAATCTCCCGCAGGTTATGAATTTGACGGCGCTGGTGGACGCTTGTGGCGTGTCGACCACATATGTACCGCGCAGCAAACCACTCCTCGTCAATCTGCTTGATCGCTCTGCAAGACTCTGCAACTCCTCAGAGCCCACGAGTTCCTCGCAGCGTTTCACGTCCTCGACGCCATTCCTGAAGACGCACCTGTTGTCCCGCACGGTCGGGCGCGGCCTGGACCGATAGTTGGAGCAGTGCTGCTACTCTGCTTTTCGGCAGTCGCCTTGGAGATGCGGTTCCGGCAAGGCAATGAGCGATGATGCGGGTGATGTAGCGATTAATTGTGATGATCGTGCTCGACGGTGAAGATGATATTGCCACCACAGGAGCATGAACGCGCTTCGATGGGCAGTTCCCCAAGGCGACGTCGCTCTATCTTGGGAATATCAAAATAAACGCCGAAAACACTATGTGGGCCTTATTTCAGGGAGGTGGCAAGGTGTCAACGTACCACAGCTTCTTCGTTTACTCTCTTGATTTTCGCCAACATCCAAGTCATCGGCAATGAGTGGTACGTGCTGAGAGATGAAGCTACGTTGTTGCTGATTGCTACACAAGATTATTCCCAGTACATTGAAATTGACGCTGGTAACGAGGTCAGGGCAGTGACGTTTACAGCGAATGGCGAGTATCTCGTCAGTGGTGGTCGGGAGGGTGTTCAAGTGCGACGAGTGAAAGACGGCGAACAAGTAGCGACGATGAAAGTGAAATACGTCTGGAGTGTTGCTGTCTCCAAGGATGGCAGATTCATCGCGGCGGGGTCATTCGACAACGATGCGTGGGTCTGGGACGCGATGACACACTACGAACCAGTCTTTGTGGCCGAGATCCCAGGCCGACCATCATTAATTTTGGATGTCGATTTCTCGCCGGACTCGAAAAGACTTGTCTCTGCCGACAGTGTTAATGAGACAGCCACCATTTGGGACTTCGCAGCACGCGAAAAAGTGCGGACACTCCACCATGGCCAGTGGGTCCTGGCAGCCAAATACTCTCCAGAAGGCGACCGAATCGCGACAGCCACTAATAAATCTGTCCAAGTCTGGGACAGCGACGATGGGCGAATACTGTTCGATGTGAAAATGGGACTGGAGCCGTGGCATGGTCTGCTCTGGTTCAACAACCACGTCTTCGTCAAAACCAAGGATAGCAAAATCAGGCAAGTCAATGCATCCACCGGGTCAACTATCTCCGAGTGGTCAGTGCCTCACGACAACCACTCACGGATTGCCCTGCCGCAACATGGCAAGTTCATTGCATACTCTACAAGTGACAACATCACCTTCTGGGACACCTCGACACACACCCAAGTCGGCCTCATCCCGCGGAGCAGACAAACATGTTCAATCGCATTCTCTCCAAACGACCCGCTTCTCGTGATTGTTTCACAGGAAGAGAAAGTTATCATCAAGGCTCTTTCTCTTGTCAAAGTACGCCCTGTGTTCTTTCAATATCTTCCCGCACGTGAACATCTTCCTTTTCTCAACACAAGGATCCGGATATTTGTATTGAAGATGCTGTGCTCGATGCATGGCAACACGGACGACTCACGGATGCAGAAGCGTTACTGACTGCAGCAATCTCGACGTCTGAGGACACAGCCCATATGCTCGCTATTCGAGCTCTTGTCCGGGCACGCCTGCGACAGTGGGACGCAGCACTCGAGGATGCTGAGGAGGTGCATATTGATCTGCTTTTCATATATACAGACCCTGACATCATTTTTCATAAACCAAGTCCATCGAAATTCAGTCATCCGTTGTTGGCCACATTGCAATGTGTGTGGCTCTTGTCGGAAATGGGGACATGCATGCTGCGCGTCGGGTCTGCGACATCGCGTTCCAGTTGCATTCAACTCATGTCACCATTCTCCTTCTCGTCAAGGTATGTATTCTGCACAACGCAACTCGTCGCTCTTTCAATTCGTTCTCTTTCGTCAGGCTGTTGTCTTGTTCATGGCCGGAGAGCATGAGGATGCGATATTGCGCATAGACAACCTCATTCCTGCCGCGTACTTTGACTCAACGTTATACGTAGTCCAGGCAAGTGAATGATGTGTTATCGTTGTGTAGCGTCGCTGATGTCTTTCCAATAGGCATACATGCACCTTCTCCATGGGAACCTGCATATGGAGATCGGTGACTACAAGCGCGCCATTCAGTCATATGAGGACGCGCGAGTTAAGCTGGGTAACCGCACTCATCTGCCACCGTTGATAGTCTCATTGGTATATTCATTACTACTTCAGAGTTGCATTGAAATTCATC
Organism: Phylloporus rhodoxanthus; assembly: GCA_038091195.1. Taxonomy (NCBI): domain Eukaryota; kingdom Fungi; phylum Basidiomycota; class Agaricomycetes; order Boletales; family Boletaceae; genus Phylloporus; species Phylloporus rhodoxanthus. Next base: position 8,517 of record JBBPNZ010000482.1, on the reverse strand, counting down.
CCGATTTCTGACAGATTTCGGAATGGAAATTTCATGATCTTGCAATCATCATCCAACAGCAATTGTGCGAGGCTCTCTTTCTAGCTGGTCGCGTCGAGGAGGCTGGGGAGTCTGTACTGCGCATGGTGGTTCGAGAGATCAGTATGTCTGGGCCAATGAAGACATGGGTTTCTGGTGGGCTATCGTTCTATCTGCCCTCTCACCATACATCTGAAATTTCGCTACAGATTTCATGCAACTATGTCTTTCTGCACCGGAAAGCAGCCACAACAGCGCATCACATCCAACGAGGCCGTTATTGAGAGAGTGGGCGAAATTAAAACTGACAGCTGGGTCGTGGAAAGATGCCCTGTATTTCGCCACTGGCGTGAGTTTTCTTTTGTCCTAGTATCCCTCCCGTACCTGACGTTCATCCTGTAGTTTATGCTCCCGAGATTCACAATCTATCAAGTCGTATGTGAGCGTCTTGAATTGACTGGCCATGTAGCGGACGCAGTTGCGTGTTTCCACCAAATGTGTAGGGAACACGTACAGGGAATAGACGACAAGCAAGTAACTTGGACTTGGGGTTAGTGACCATGTGTGCAAAACAGGGGACCTCTGCGTAACTTTCCTCCCTCAGACTTTAAATTTCGGTGCCGTAGAAAACTAGAGGACCTCGGGGATAGTGCCGTGAATGCTAGGCGGTATGATGAAGCCATCTCGCAGTACACGGCTGCCCTGTCTTTAGACCCTGCCATCACGCAAGACCTGCTGGTCAAACGAAGCATTGCATGTATGGGAAAGGGCGAGTGTGACTATGCCTTGGACGACGCAAATGAAGTAACTTGGTTCTCTGACTTCCGCATTGTCTATGCTCATGGTGATTCATTAGGTGATTAAGCTTGACCCCTCTTCTCCGTTGGGTTACGAAAGGAGACATGCTGCTTTGCATGGTATGGGATGCTATGATGATGCAACGCACGCATTTGAGGCAATGCTATCGAAGATGTCAGAATCATCTGATCCAGAGATTCGTGGTGAGGATAATCATCTCATACATATGCCCTTCTTTATTGATACCCTCGCGTAGAACGCTCCCGCCGTTATGTCAGGCCAGAAATGACGAAAGAAATGATCCACGCAACTATCGGGGATACCATCCACGATTCCCCACCAGTGCTCATTAACACGATATCTGGTTGTCTCTGCAACAAATCTGAGCAGACTGCTGCATTTGAATCGACACCTGCCTTTACTAGACTCGTCTCGACCATGACCACTCACATCGACTACACCCGTATCGAGCAGGAAGTTGGGAAGTACTTCCGCTATGCCACATTTTCACACAAGTGGGAGGAGAATGAACCATTGTTTGAAACAGTCATCAGAATCGTGGTGTACGATCTCGAGGCATCTCCTACCCACGAGAAGCTCCAAATGTTTTGCAAGATTGTCCGAGAGGCGGGATTCAATTGGGCATGGAGTGATACTTGCTGTATCAATAAAGGGGATTACTTCGTGCTGCAAGAAGCGCTGGTTAGCATGTTCAAATGGTACGAACGCTCTGCAATGACAATTATCTTCCTCCGTGGGGTTGGCCGACTAGCGCTGCGGGGTGCTCTGACCAGGAGCATATGGAATATGCGAGCGTGGACTTTTCAGGAGTACCATGCGTCAAAGGTGGTCCGAATCTACACCGAGGATTGGACGCCATACTTGGGTCTCGAGATCTACAACCACAAGGAGTCACCCGAGATCATCTCGGAGATGGAAGAGGCAACAGGTATTTCGGCGCGAGCCTTGGTGGCACTCCGTCCTGGCCTCGACGACATACGCGAGAAGCTTCGTCTGGCCTCCACACGACAAACGACACGGGTCGAGGATGCTGCCTACTCACTACTTGGCATATTCTCCATGTCCTTACGAATTACATACGGCGAGGGAGACAAGGCACTCGGACGACTCTTATCGCAGCTGCTCACGAATTCGGGAGACGTGAGCATCCTTGCATGGACAGGGAGATCTGGCAGCTTCAATAGCTGCCTTCCATCCAATATCACTGTCTTCAGCCAGCTTCCGACCTCACACATACCATCAGCCCTCTCCAACGCTGAAATGGGAACAATTACTGCTGGAACTCATTCCTTCAACCTCACCGTGGTTACAGATTTGTATGACCGACTAAATGGGCTTCCAGTCCCGTTGTGCGCTGGTCGCCGTATGAAACTCCCATGTCTCACCTTCAAACTTGGACAAGTGTTGATTTCTCAGAACGGATCAGAACGTGTCTTCCGTGCGCGGACGAATGCACTCGGGATTGTGGAGATCAGAACTGATGAAGATCTCTCCCAGCTGGGTTCTTTATACCTCGTCCATCCTTGGATCGAGTTTCTCCTCGACCGACAGCCCGTCGGGAGTGTACCAGAGACAATTGCTGAAGAGAATACGGACAACAAGTCATCTATGTTGGGCGAGTTGCCATCGTTCTCCGGCTCATCCAATTTTCCATCGACAACACAGAAAACACGCACAGCACGTCTCCTCGGTCGCCTTGGGCGAACTTTAGGCGGACGAGCTCTCACATCCGTCCAAGACACTACATCATTCTCGCCTCCTTCGATCACTTTGGCTGGTGGACGGTCTGTCATATCCGTCCCCGATACTGCATCCCTCTTGGCTCCTTCAACCGTATCACCTTCTGAGAAGCAGATGCGTGTCCTCCAATTTGTTGCTCGACTCCGGCAACCGTTTGGTGCTCTTTTACTTACCGCTACACGCCGGAATATGGACGAATACAGGCGAGTCGCTGCGGAGAGTTTGATCACGGTGCAAGTGAAGGAGATCACGCCAGAAATATTGGACAAGCTGATAAAGAGTGTGCGGGTGTTAGATGTGCTTTGATGGTTTATCTCGTTCTCCACGACTGCCTTTCTTACCTGGTACTTTACATGGTGTTGTTCGAATGTCTGTCATTATGGTTTTGATGCGAACATATGCATGTTATCACATTTTTTGGGATTGCTCTGGAATGAATCAATTGCGGGTCTGCGACAGTCGACCACCTCACTTGGCGTGTCTCGACCCGGGTCAAGTCTTAGTTCATCATTCACACATCCTAAATTGGTGGCGCTCACAACGTAGTCTGGTAACCAGACATCCATTGAGAGGCTACCGCGGCAATCAGGCCAACGCCCACGCCGAGGTTGAAAGTGTTGCTGTTGGCGAACTCGGAAAGCTCGAAAAAGTAGGCACTGAACCCAAGACAAAGACCACGCATGAAAGCCGCACTGGTTATCACAGTGGATGTAAGTTGGGCGAAACCGTATCTGCGCCTTGCTGGAGCACGAACACCATCCGGCATCGCAACAACCGTCCACTTCAAATTTCACCTGCGCCGTCGTGTCAGACGTCATTCGCGCATGGAATGAGGATGACGTACCGGAAGCAATCAGCGGTGTACGGAGTCCTCGAGTTAGATCGTCTCCTGGATTTGCTGGCGTTGGAAGGTAACGCTGACCATGGGTCCTCCGACATGGGCAAGGACACGCTCGGCGGCTTTACGCTGACCTTTGCATACTAACCAGTAAGGGCGCGACGGGAGGTCGATGAGGATAACAGGGAATATCTACTCGAGAGTGCTGGAAGAACATATGACTAGGGCATGGAAGAAGACATGTCACCCAGACACCTGTTCAGTTACTAACATCATTGGACACGTTACAGACGAGGGTGTCTTGGGGGAAAAATAAACAACGATGCTTACCATCGACTCAATTTGAAAGCGTCAGCGGTGCGATGCAGTCACAAGTGTTTCTGCACGACATCAGGAGGATAGTGGCTGAGTGAGACAGGGGCAGGTCTCTTGCACAAGGAAGCCTTTTCCTTGTGCAGGACTCCATGTCTGGGCCCCATCTTGCGAGCCAACATGCAGTATTCTTGCCAATCTTGTCTGAAACAGCCTGGAGAAGTGAGCACTTGGGAGGCAAAGGATGGAACCAGGAAAGCAAGACAAAGGTTGTGAGGAAAGAGCAGAGAATATATCCATCTGGCGGGGAGTGTAGGGGCAATACATAGACACCACATCCCCATCAACATTTAGGGCTGGCCCAAATGTGGCCAGAGCGGGACTAAACTTGAAATAAACCGCCGATTTCTCATTTAGCACGGTGTTTAGAACATTTATCCAGCCATTGTGAGAGACTGAGAAATCGTCACGTTAGGTCAAAGCACCATAAACCTAGTGTGGTTCACCTCGGTGGGAGAGAACAACAGGCTGCAAGTTGCAACGGTGGAATGTCCCGCAGTGAGTCCTTTGGTTCAATGTGGGCTTGGCTGGACGGGGCTGGTGGATGGCTCTGGCGTGTCGACCACATACTCCCCAGCGAACCGCTCCTCGTCGATCTGCCTGATCGTGCTCTGCGACGCCTTACCGAGCTTGTCAGCCATGACCAGCTCCGCGAGTTGCTCGCAGTGTTTCACGTCCTCGACGCCATTCCTGAAGACACATTTGTTGTCCCAACCGGTCGAGCTTAACCGAGCATTGGAGCAGTGCTCTGCGTGCCGCTGCTTTTTGGCAGCCACCGTGGAGGCGCGGTTCCAGCAATGATGCGGATGAAGTAGCGATCATCGTGCTCGATGGTGGGTCTAATCTTTTGTGCCACGAGAAGAGCATGAGCGCGTTTCGATGGACAGTTCCCCCAACGTGACGTCGCTCTGTCTTAGATCTGAAATTAACGCCGAAAACACGCCTCATAGGCTATTTCAGGGAGGTGCCAACGTGTCAACGTACCACAGCTTCTTCGTTTACCCTCTTGATTTTCGCCAACGTCCACGTCGTCAGCGATGAGTAGTGCGTACTGAGTAGATGACGTTGCATTGGACGCTGATTTCTGGATAAGAATATACCAAAACCATTGAAACTGACGAAGACCGCCTGGGAAGGGCAGTGACATTTACGGCGAACGGCAAGTATCTTGTCGGTGATGGAAATGAGGGTGTTCAAGTGTGGCGAGTGAAAGACGGTGAACGAATGGCGACGGTGCAAGCGAAATACGTCTGGAGTGTTGCTGTCTCCAAGGATGGCAGATACATCGCAGCGGGGTCGACCCGGGCAGAAGTGTTTGTTTGGGACGCGACGACCTACAAACAAGTCTTTTCATGCAAGATCCCGGGCGGCCCGGCCATCTTTGACGTGGATTTCTCGCCGGACTCGACTCGACTCGTCTCTGCCAACGACGAGGTTAACACAGCCATCATATGGGACATTGCAGCGCACCAAAAAGTGCAAACACTCGACCATAAGTCGGTCCGAGGAGCCAAATACTCTCCACAAGGCGACCGAATCGCGACGGCCAGTGATGAAACCCTCCGAGTCTGGGACAGCGACGACGGGGAATTACTAGTCGATGTGAAAGTGGGACTGGAACCGATTCACGGTCTGCTCTGGTTCAACAACCACCTCTTCGTCAAAGCCAGGGACAGCAAAATCAAGCAAATCGATGCATCCACGGGGTCAACTGTCTCCGAGTGGTCAGTTCCTCATGGCTATGACTCATGCATTTCCCTGCCGCAAGATGGGAAATTCATTGCGTACTCTACATTGGACAACATCACGTTCTGGGACACCTCGACACACACCCAAGTCGGCGTCATCCTGCGGAGCAGCCGAACATGTTCAATCGCATTCTCCCCAAACGACCGGCTTTTTGCAATGGTTTCACGGGAACAGACTAATCATCAAGACTCTTTCTCTTGTCAAAGTATGCTCTATATTCTTTCAATATCTCTCCATACATGAACAAATTTCCCTTCTCATACACAAGGAGCCGAACATTCATATTGAAAACGCTGCGTTCGATGCATGGAAACATGGACAACTCACAAGTGCAGAAGTGTTCCTGACTGCAGCAATCTCGACGTCCAAGGATATAGCCCATACACTCGCTAGTCGAGCTCTTGTCTGGGCACGTCTACGACAGTGGGACGCAGCACTCGTCGATGCTGAGGAGGTGCACATTGCTCTGCTTTCACATATCCAGACGCTGACATCAATAAATCAAGTCCATCAAAATTCAGTCATCCGTCGCTGGCCACATTGCAATGTGTGTGGCTCTTGTCGGAAAGGGGGACATGTATGCTGCGCGTCGGGCCTGTGACATTGCGTTCCAGTTGCATTCCAATCATGTCACCGTTCTCCTTCTCGTCAAGGTGTGTATTCTGCGCAACACAATTCGTGACTCTTTTAATGTTCTCTTGTGTCAGGCCGTTGTCTTGTTCATGGCCGGAGAGCATAAAGATGCAATATCGCGCATAGACGACCTCATCCCTACCGTGGATTTTAACTCGACACTATATGCTGTCCAGGTACGTGATTGATGCGCCACCATTCAGTAGCCACACCTACGTCTCCAGTAGGCATATATGCACCTTCTCCATGGGAACCTCCATATGGAGATGGGTAACTTCAAGCGCGCGATTCAGTCGTATGAGGACGCGCGAGTTAAACTAGGTAACCGCAATCATCCGCCACCGTTGATAGTCTCATTGGTATATCCCCACCGCCCTATAGTGTATTCAAATTGATTCCGATTTCTGGACAGATTTCGGGGTGGAAGTTCGATGATCTTGCAGTCGTCATTCAACAGCGGCTGTGTGAGGCTCTCTTTGTAGCCGGTCGCACCAAGGAAGCGGGCGAGTGTGTACTGGGCATGGTGGGTCAAGAGATCAGTATGTCCGAGCTCATCAAGATGTGGGTTTTGGGTGAGCTACCATTTTATCTACCCTCTCACCACATATCTGAAATTTCGCTACAGATTTCATACAACGATGGCTTTCCGCACCGGAAAGCAGTCACAACGCGAGCTCGGCGACCGCTGGTCACAACAGCGCATCACACCCTATGACGCCATTATTGAGAGACTGGGCGAAATTAAGACTGACGACTGGGACATGGAAAGATGCCCTGGCCTCCTCCACCGATGTGAGCATTCTTTTGCCTCAGTATCCCTCGCATACCTGACATTCGGTCTATAGTTTATGCTCCCAAGATCCACAATCTATCAAGTCATATGTGAGCGTCTCGAATTGTCCGGCCATGTGGCGGACGCAGTTTTGTGTTTCCACCATATGTATGGCGAACTGGCACAGGAAATAGATAGCGAGCGAGCAAATTGGACTCAGGGTGAGTGATCATGTGTACAGTACAGGTGACATCTGTTTGACTGTCCTCTATCAGATTTTAAATTTCGATGCAGCTGCAAACTGGAGGGCCTTGGAGATATCGCCATGACTACTAAAGAATACGACGAGGCCATTTCGCAGTATACTACTGCACTGTCTCTAGAGCCCACTGCCAAGCAAGATCTCCTGGTTAAGCGAAGCGTGGCATGTGTGGGAAAGGGAGAGTGGGATGATGCCTTGGACGATGCAAATGAAGTGACTTGGTTTTGGCTTCCATTTTCTCTATGCTCATGGGAACTCATTAGGTGATTAAGCTTGATCCCTCTTCTCCGTTGGGTTATGAAAGGAGACATGCTGCATTGCACGGGATGGGATGCTACGATGACGCAACACGCGCATTTGAGGTGATGCTATTAAAGATGTCAGAATCATCTGATCCAGAGATTTGTGGTGAGGATAATCATCCCATAGACATACCCTTCTTTATTGATACCATTGCATAGAACGATCCCGCCACTATGTCAGGCCAGAAATGCTGACAGAAATGATCCGCACAACTATCCGGGATGCCATCCGTGATTCCCCGCCAGTGCTTATTAACACGAGATCTGGTCATCTCTGCAACAAATCAGAGCAGGCTGCTGCATTTGAGTTGACACCTGCCTTTACGAGACTCATTTCATCTGTGACCACACACATTGACCATGCTTCTATCACAGAAGAGGTTGGCGCATTCTACCCTTATGCCACATTTTCGCACAGATGGGAGGAGAACGAACCATTGTTCGAAACAGTCGTCAGAATCGCGGTATACGATCTCGAGGCATCCCCCACCCACGAGAAGCTCCAAATGTTTTGCAAGATTGTCCGAGAGGCCGGATTCAATTGGGCATGGAGCGATACTTGCTGTATCAACAAAGGGGATCACTTCGTGCTCCAAGAAGCGCTGGTTAGCATGTTCAGATGGTATGAGCGCTCTGCAATGACGATCATCTTCCTCCGTGGGGTTGGCCGACTAGCGCTGCGGGGTGCTCTGACCAGGAGCATATGGAATATGCGAGCGTGGACACTGCAGGAGTACCATGCGTCGACGGTGGTACGAATCTATACCGAAGACTGGACACCATACTTGGGTCTCGAGATCTACAACCACAAGGAGTCACCCGAGATCATTTTGGAGATGGAGGAGGCAACGGGTATCTCAGCACAAGCATTGATGGCGCTTCATCCTGGTCGCGATGACATACGAGAAAAGCTTCGGCTTGCCTCCATGCGACAAACGACACGGGAGGAGGATGCCGCATACTCACTGCTCGGTATATTTTCCATGACCTTGCCAATTACCTATGGTGAAGG
>JBBPNZ010000481.1:0-18987 GCA_038091195.1 Phylloporus rhodoxanthus | reverse complement strand
CCCCAGCAGGTCCAGGGTTTCTTCAAGGTCACCAAGATAAAGTAGTCTAATACACATCTTCGAGTCTGGTAACTGTCATGAAATTTGTCACGACGCCTCGATGTGCTGAAAGTAAATGGTGTCGCATGGGTGCATGGTCCCCATTGTGACCCTTTTGTCTCAAAAGTCTTGGCCGCTGAACGACTCATGGCTGGAGCAGTAGTGAGACTAATAAAAGGGAGGTGGACAGACACGTGCGCGAGAGGAGTCCCCATTAGCTTGGAGAGAGGACAGGGCATAGATGGTGCAGCTCTGGTGGCACCGAAGGCTGTCTGCAAGCCTTGTGAGCCACTCGCACAGTAGGACGGCCAAAGGAACGAGAGCAAGCTTCGCTACTGGCGACACTAGCCCAGACGTTCGCCACATCCCCATCCCTAAGGTCGACAGTTTCTTAACGTGTGTTAGCACACAGGAATGATAGCGTACAATCATCCTGAAAGGCTCCCAAAGTAGAAGGAAGACATCACGCATCGAGTACATGAGATCGGAAAAGGGACACGAAAGGGAACGCTAAGCAAGAGGATATAGTCAACGTCATCGCAAAAATATGGTCATACGAGTATCTTTAACGCTTGGGGAGTGTACACCCTGGCCCTGTGACGCACGACAGACGAATCGATTGGTACAGTATTCTGAACCCTCGACGGATCTAACGCGAATAGATCGAATGAGCATGTACGAGTTGCGCGGCCTCTCGGTTTCGATCTGATTCGGCTGGGCATGCATATGGGTCTTGCATCGTGTTGTGCCTCGTGTCTGCCACCCGGTACACGTGGACCCCTTTCTGACGTGTAACACCACTTCCCAGTTTTTCAAAAAAGGTTCGCCTTCGTTGTCGACCCATCGTTTTCTCGAACGTCACGCGGCATCCTATGGAACTCCGGGAGGAGGCCAGCTCGCGAGTAGTGGCGGTGGCAGCAGAAAGAATGATGAGGTGCACCTTGTGATACCCTTACGAGGGTAGGATATTAAATCCAGTATCGTGCACCATGATTGGAAGAGAAATAGGGTGCGTGACCGATTGATCCACTGGCTGGAGAAGGCCTGTGTGGACAGTCACATCAGCTTTCAATGCTGAAAAGAATGTGCACAAACCTTGTCCCTCGTCACGCTGGGTATGCAATGGTTCCGACAAATTGTCCGCGAACAAACTCGCAAAGAGCAATGGGAGTTCGATATTGCGTCCAAAAGGCAGGATCAAGGGCAAAATCACAGCAAGGTGACCGAGAAACCAAGTTCCTAAAAATGTCAGAACTCTCGGACTAGATGGAGAGCTGGAACCTCATCACGCCAGAACGTCCTTTTTGATCGTGTGGCAATGATTGCGTGTTCGAGTCGCCTGGGTGATTCGGGGTTGAACGTTGAACTTGAGCTGGTGTTTTAAAACCCATGTGCACCCACAAGATCAAGCAAGAGCCAAGGTAACTGCGGCGGCTCAAGTTTGAACGTTGAAACTGCCAGGCAACACTGCGCTAGATTCGCACCTAAGAATCGGGCCATGATCAGAGCCCGAAGGTCCAATCGTTCGATTCACTGGCAGGCCATTGAAATACATAATGACGTTGTAAGAACGCAGCAAGTCGTGTGACACAGTCGGACTCCGGTGGGCCGACGGTCCCGTGCGGGCCGTGTCCGAATCACCGATCCCGTGGCCCCCAACTACGTAGTACATACATACGACCTGTTGCTCTCCATCCAACAAGGGGAAGAACCCTTCTCCCTCGAGTCTGGATGGGTTTCCGAAACGCCCGCCTCAGGGTCACCACAGACCCGATCTCAGGTGAGCCACGTCGTCGATAGCCTAGACGCGAAACCCATTCAATACATAAAAGAGCAAAAGTACGCCGTCCAACCACAGTTACCCAGGAACCACTGACGCGGTTCCTTGCTTCGACGCGACGTGCCGAGTTGACACCGACGTTGAACTCATGTTGTGGTACGCGCGCACGCGCATCTTCACACAGTCTCACTAAATAGTACGGACCTTTTTCCCCTCCTCACAGCCAATTTATGTCGGCAAAATAAAATAAAAGGATACACGCGCTGCGCACCCTGTCAGCCATAATGGCGCACAGTAGCAACCGCTTGGACTGGACGGCGCTTACATCCGCTGTCGTTCAGCCGATGTACCCCTGTCCAGCACAGGCCTTCCACGAGAGCGGGCACCACGCCTATTCGCACCGCGTCGACGCCAGTTACGCCCCTCCTCCAACGACACCCATCGGCGGCCCCGCCGGGGCGTCCCGCGGATCTGGATCGTCGTACCGTTTCACCCAAGCATCTCCTCGGGTCACACTCTAATTGTAGAGGTCGCGCACACAGCAACCCGAGCAACGCGCCAAGTCCCCCTCATGATCGGCATAGATTTCGCTCACAGGGTGGTGATACGAATAGGCCGCAGTGCGGCGCGACCATCTAGCCATCCGACGTCGGTCATTCCGAGATCAGCCGAGGAACAACGCCTTAACGCAACTGCGACGCTACCTCTGCCGGGGCCAAGGGTCATCAGAGGCAACGCCACGATCCCAGCGTCAAAACCGGTTGAAACACATGGTGCACATGCTCTTGCGGGGCAAGAGGCGATGTCGTCCGCGAGGTGACAGCCAGAATTGAAACGCTCGATGCTCGGACGCGATTCGCGGGGGAGATTACTTGGGACGTCCTGTCACTGGATGTTGATCGAAAACACGCTCGAAACTGTACAGCGGTGCGATTAATTAAAAGTGATCTGTTATCGAACAAGTCCAAATCAGCTCTTGTTCAATAACTCCGCAACACGCTCAATGAGATCGGCTTTCTTTCCCGACGTCGATAAGCCCTTGTTTTTGAGCACCTCCTGATAGGGCAATGAGGCCCCTACTTTAGCTATACTGGTGAAAACGTACCTTGAGCTGATCGACTCGGAGCTGTCGCGATGGCTCTCGATCAGGATACGCCGAAAACTGGAAAAAAGTAGACACCCACTTTGTCCAACGTTCCTGCCGCATACTTACTCCGGAGGTCCGTTTCGTCCACCGAGACATCCTAAAGGGGAAAACATCCGTCGTCAACGTGATGCAGCATATGTTTGATCTTGGAAACAAACAGCCTTCCTCTTGGTCCCCGTCGTTGCAACGACCGTGTTGTAGTTCTCGTCGCGTGTCAGCACCTTCTTCCATTCTTTTAACAGTCCACCGGTGCGCTGAATATCCGTTAGTTTCTCGAAGCATCACGGAGAATGTCGGACCTTGTGAATCATGTCATACTTGGGCCGAGTTAGATCTTCAAATGCTTCTGTATCGAATTCTTCTCGGAACGCGCTTGCCTGGAGCTGGGCATTATGGTACGCGAGAGCTAAAATACTAATTGAACAAACGGCACACATAACGGGTAACAAACACGCACCAGGATTCGGATACGAATCCGGTTGATATGCGCCGTTCTTGACGCACAACTTTTCAATCCAAGCTTTGGCAGCCTCCTTGGCTTCTTCATTGGCTATACAAGGGAAAGATGAGAAAGTCTGATCAGAGAAATGAAGAAACATGCCTCTGAACGCCTCGGTAATGGGTACAGCACGAATGTCATCGGCAAAAGGTATAAAGACGAGATGGAATCCAGAAGGTTCGCTCCATCCGCCCTCTTCCACAGTCTCTGCCTAAATTTTCTCACAAGGTCAGTGGTAGAGAGAAAGCTAGATATCAACTACCTGTGGCACGAGATAACAAAAAGCAGGCGTAGCGCTGCGTCGAACTATGGCGCGGACCAATCCAATTTTGCCCTTCTCCAGCATCTTTTGTAAAAGGGCGCTAAAAGTGCGTTTACTCCCAGAGAATTTCTATTGTAGAGGATTAGACAAGAGATAATGCACGCCATGCCAGACGACTCACCACTTCATCTGGATAAATAAATAGGGCATGTTTGATATTGTCCTCGAACGCAATTTGGTTCTTTTTCTTGAAGCCAAGAAGTTTGAGACCTGGAATGGTGTGTAAATGGTGTGTAAACCTTGGAGTAGGCCTACCTGGTTCAAGGTCAAAGGTGCGGAAAGACCGGACTTCATCAGTGGTATAAAATGGCTATTCACACGGCTATTCAGCACACGGCACTCAATCAAAATCAAAACGTTGACTTACTCTCTGGCCAGGTTTCACTGTCCTCGTCGCAGACAAGCTCGTTTCTTCGTCGTCACCATTCACCTCTGGACCACTGCCTAATTTACCACCAAATAATACCTTGTGACGGTCTACCTCTGCTTGGCGATCCTGTGAGAAAATGGGAGGTGAGGAAATGCGCCGAATCCCTAGAAAACATGCAGGAACCTGGTCAAGATAGGACACCTTGCTATTTGCGACCTCCATTCGATGACCGAGGTCGAAAAAGTACTTGTATGCACCCTTTCTTTGCTCTGTAATCAAACCATACCTGATGGGTCAAGGTATTGACCAATGTTCCAAAGACTTGGCAAGAAGCTTACCCCTTTATGCCAATGACGAACCCTTTACCGAGTTCAAAGGGAATGTTGAACAAGGCCCGCTTTGGGACCTCGTGAAATCGCATCTGAGAAAGGAGATCATCTATCCTAGTAATGGAGATGGATGCCGGGAGCATCCCTGAATCCTCTTCTTCCTCGTCATCGCCAAGGGTGTGGGATGGCAAGATAGACTGTCATTGATTTAGTCACACGGGTCACTCATAAAACGTGTCAGACAAACAGCGTAAAACTTTGCCGGATCAAACAGCTTCTCTGGAGTAGAAATGAAGAATGGCTCGATCTGCACACCAGCTTGGGTCAGGTCCTGTCAACGAGATGAGATGAGTTGTAGATATGATGTCTGGGAGCGACAAACGGTGAGAGTAGTCTTGGAGGACGTAATCAACTGCTTGTTGTTTGGGTGCGGATTGTCATCGTCGGTGATCAAGAACACGCGCTTTGACGCTGTCTTGGGAGCACTGGAAACACTAGGTGAAGCAACTCGTCGCAAAGTATGAAAGACGACGAACCCGTCGCGCATAACCCAGTTACAGCTCGTAAACAGATCACCCATGGGTATCTTTTTCCCCTGGATGGGAGGGAAGGTGTTCCGCAACAGCTCCGGATCCTCTCTTGCCTCTAGAAAACAAATCTTTGAACAATCTAGCATCGTCTGAGGAAAGTATATATACCGTCAATCAAACGAATGAGGTCTTGTATCGTCGGTGCACTTATGGGTGCGATCTGCTGGTAGACGAAACAGTTCTTCTTGATCTCCGAAGCATACCCTTTGACTTCGTTTGGTCGCGTCTAGGGGACGTCAAACACCTTGTCATAAACACGCCCACCGGGTCTCACCGTATTGAAGAGCAATATCCCCACAGAATCATTCGGACCCACAATAACCTTCTTTTTCTGGATTTGCATGGCGGCGTCGAGGGCTGAGAGGAGATGCGACGTCTGCACGTTTTCATACACGGGGTCCTCGCGCAGCTCGTGCATAGACTCTGAACAGTCGATGCAAAACAAAATCACGTCTCGTTTTCCCTCAAAGAACTGTGAAATAGGGGTTACGCGGTTGAGTGTAAAACAATGGACAGACGCACCGAGGCGTCTTGGAGTTCTTCATCTTCCTCGTCGTCAATCATGTTCCAGTCGTCAAATGGCGGCATACTTGGCGAAGAGCGTCTGTTGTGGTGGGTGTGGTCTTACGGGGACAAGGTGAGTCGAAAGAGAGTACCGTGTGGGTCCTTCATTGAGACGCGTATTATGTAATCGATATCATGTGACTCGTCGCTGATGTCATCTTGCACCTGTACCACATCATGGATCTCCGCCAAATACCACTGTCCGATCTCGACACCCTCAAGTCGCCAGAGCAAAAGATCTGTTACGATGAAGATGTTGCTCGTTGGAAGACCACTGTGGGATACAAGGACTACCAACTGTTTCTACGTCGATTGAACGAGTCCGTCGTCGGATTCACCGTGCCTTGCGCCGACCCAGATGCAGCATCCGAAGGTTACAGCGAGGTGCGACACACGCCCTTCACGATCCATCTCTCCCTGACGCACACCAGTCCATCACGAGTCTCCTCACTCTCCTCGACACGCTCGACAGCTGGATCGACGCCTCGCCACCCCCAAAACCTGGCACGGCCACACCCCGCTTCGGAAACCCCGCCTTTCGCGACTACTGGGGTAACCGCCTCACCAAGGTACGTGCGACACCGCGCCGATGCGCAACGCTCACGCATGCCCAGGAATGCGATGACCTCCTGGATACGCTCCTTGACACCCACGCCCCCGCGCGCCGCTTCCTCAAGCCCTACCTGTTGGACGCCTTTGGCAACTTCCGCCGCCTTGACTATGGCACGGGCCATGAGACGTCGTTCGGCCTCTTCCTGTGTGCCCTCGCGCTCCTGCGCGTCGTGCACCCGCACCCGCCGGACGAACGCGCGCTCGTCCTGCGCGTGTTCACGCGGTACCTTCGCCTCTGCTGGCGCCTCCAAGACACGTACAAGCTCGAGCCAGCTGGGAGCCATGGCGTGTGGGGACTGGACGACTATTGCTTTCTCCCATATCTGTTTGGGAGTGGGCAACTGCGAGGTACGCGCCCGTCGCTCACATGACTCCTAAACTGCATGTTGCCAGACCAGACGACGGTTCCTGTCAACGCTGTGCTTGGCATCAGCGCCAAGGATCCCATGGAGTACGATAATATGTATCTTTTAGCAGTCGCACGGATCCAGCGGGTCAAGGTGGGCCCATTTTTTGAGCATTCGTCGCAGTTGTATTCGATTGCGACGCATGTGCAGAGTTGGGCCAAAGTGAACAAGGGCTTGTTTGAGATGTACCAGGTGCGTTGAGAGTGTGTTCTGTCGGTTGTGCTTATCTGGGTGTAGGCTGAAGTGTTGGGCAAGCGCGTGGTAGTGCAGCATTTACCGCTGGGCGGACTGATCGAGTGGGATCCATAGGCGTCCCGCGGAGGTTCCCACTGTCACCGTTATTCATTTTGACAAGTACACATATGACCTGCCATTCCTACGCTGGCGTGGAGGGAGATCGGTTGGCAACGTCACATACCCATCGGATGTGTATGGATGCCTGACAGTGGACCGAGGTAAATTAAAACGGTGGCGTGGTGCGCACGGACGCGCTTAGAGGACGAGAGAGCCACATGGCGGGGTGTGAGTCATTTGGATACGACCATCATTCTGTGGTGACATATATATTGATGGCAACGAGCATGACGGGGAAGATGGCCCAGCGCCACGACGAAAACAATGCTCGAAACTTTATCTGCCCTTGTCGTCGCCCATGTCGTACAAGGCACGGACTGGTGACGACATCGATATTATTAGTTCTTCCCTCGGTGGCCGTCGTCCACCGATGAGACTGGGATCGCCCCCAGCGGGTGGGCAGTGCGTGCAGGAAAGGGGATATGTCCCTCCCGCGAATGTCTAGTCGAGGACGACGCAGGGACTTACGACACGGTATCTAGAAAAGTACCGACGGGCTAGGGCTGGGCGTGCGATGAAACGACACGGTTCGAATGACGTACCGAGCGTGCGTATGCGATAACCATTCTAGGAGACAAAAAGAATGGACGTTTTAGGGTTGTGATGGAGCAGGGGGGCAACGGGGGTACGTCGATGCCAGAGTTTCCAAATGTGCATCGGACCTCGTGGTATCCTCAAGGTCGGAAATGACAAGAGCCCGATGAACGCGTTATGAAGCTGCGCACGGAGCATCCACCTATATATTATAGCCATTGGCTGGTCGATGAGCATGTACTTTGAGTCAAGTAGTAGTTGTTTACATAATAGTCATCGATCAAAAATTTTGATCCAATCGCTTTTGCAGCTCAATTATTCTCTCCATCTACTCATCGATTTCAGGTCGTCATACATTCGCGGTCAGTGTCCAAAGACAAGGCTGAACCACCTTAACCCCATCTCTTTCCTCTTTTTCCTCGCTGTGTGAGGCGAGGCCCTTTTTCTCTGAATAGACCCATCTATTACCGACCTGGCGAGCCCGGCCCACCCACAACCGTGGCGATTCTGGTTCGGTAATTCGTGGCCAAAACTAAACCTCAAGCACCTTTTCTTTTTCGAAAAAACACGCGTGCAGACTATAGATTCTAAAACAATGTCTCGTGTAGATATATGCCCAGCAACGCCCATAGATATCCAGGAACCCCTCTCCTTTCCTCCAATCTTTCGCGACACACCCGGCGTGGACCTCGAAGAGGGAGAGCCTGAAACATTCTTTGCGGATCTTCCGCCCCTCCACCGCGGACATCCAGACCTGCATCTTCGAAACGGTATCATGGATGCCTCGTGCAACGCAGCCGAAAACAGGATAAACGCCGAAAAGGCCTTTTTTGTCGCCGATCTCGGTCATGTGTACCGACAACACCAACGCTGGCTGCAGTGCTTGCCCGATATCGAGCCCTTTTATGGTCCGTGCTCTGCCCCGCCCTTTGCTGTGTGACTCACTGCATCTGACAGCGGTCAAATGCAATCCAGACCCGTACGTGCTGCGCCTGCTGGCTGCGTTGGGCACGGGATTTGACTGTGCTTCCAACGGGGAAATCACCATGGTGCTCGGACTCGGCGTGGACCCAAGTCGGATCCTCTTCGCGAACCCGTGCAAGGCCACCTCGTTCATTCGCAGCGCAGCCAAGGTGGGGGTAGACAAGATGACGTTTGACAACGAGGACGAGTTGTACAAGATTGCACGTGCCCACCCGCGGGCCAAGCTCGTGATCCGTATCCTCGCGGACGACTCCAAGAGCATCTGTCGGTTCGGCACCAAATTTGGTGCGTCTCTCGAGGTTGTGCCCCGGCTGTTGACGAAAGCGCGGGAACTGGGTTTGGATGTGATCGGAGTGAGTTTCCACGTCGGGAGTGGGTGCTATGATCCGACGATCTATGAGGACGCAGTGCAACGGGCGCGTGACGCGTTTGAGATTGGATCACGGATCGGGTATACGTTTTCGATGCTCGATGTCGGCGGTGGATTTGAAGATGGGCGGTTTGAGATGGCTGCCTCGGTGCTGACGCGGGCGATTGCGCACTATTTTCCGGACCGCCGAGGCCTAAGGGTTATTGCGGAGCCTGGGCGGTACTATGTGTCTCGGGCGTTTAGCCTCGCGACCAACATCATTGCGCGGCGGGCGATGGGCGACGAGCCGGTCATGTGTGCGTCCGGTGTCTTTTTTACTGGACATGACTGACGATGCGCAGACTACATCAACGACGGCGTGTATGGTGCGTTCAACTGCACGCTGTTTGATCACCAAGAGGTTGTGCCGCACGTGCTGTCGATGGGGGGGTCGTTTCATGTGTCTGGTGCGCCGTGTACGAGCAGTGTGTGGGGACCGACGTGCGACTCGCTGGACGTGGTGTGCCGGTCGGTGCTGCTGCCGCGGGGGCTGGAGGTGGGGGACTGGCTCGGGTGGAGGGACATGGGCGCGTACACAATCTGCGCGGCGAGCCAGTTCAACGGGTTCGAGCTGAGCGATGTGGTGTACACGACGGGCCGGTGCGAGGAGGCACGTGATGTGCTGAGTAGGCAGGGGTGATAATTGATGCGTCGGTGCCGGGGCGTGGGAAAGCGGGTGATCGACCAGGAACAGGTCGCTGAGTCAGCGGTGGGAGAAGGAATAAGCCTGTGTTCGGGCCGACATCCGATCGTGCCTGATCTTGGATCTTGGCGGTGCCGAGAGAACACACTTTTGGATGCTGCGGTTGCCGAGATTATGTCACGCTCGATGAATGTCACAGATGTCACACCGGTCCTCGTCGACGTGGCCCCGACGGTGCGGCCGCGGAGTGTCGATTTCCTTTTTATACGCCACCCAATCATGCCCTCTCTCATGGATCCCCCCCGCTTCAGACCCTATGCCAGCCCACACCACCAGGTCACAAAGGGCCGCTACATCACCAGCAACGATCCACGCGGTTACATGTTTGTCCTCCTCCTCCTCTTCCTCGCCGTCGCTGACATCCACCAGCCCCGTGTACGAGTACCCACTCAATGGCCAGTGGATCATGATGGACATTGACGACGGATACATCCTCTGGACAGGCATTTGGAAAGGTGAGCGCACTCCCCTCGTTCCCCGCACCCGCTCACCACACCACACAGCGCTCGGCAACTCCAAAGGTGCACCCAAAATATTCTCCGTTGCCCCTGGCTTACCCTTTTCAGCCGACATCGTCAAGATGATCGATTCCCAGCCTGACCTTGCTCCCGTCATCCGTCGGGTGCGCGGAGGCTATCTCAAAATACAGGGCACCTGGATGCCTTACGAGGTGAGCGCCCCCATCATGCCGTTTGTTCCACCCTCATTTTCACTCAGGTCGCCCTTCGCCTGTCGCGCCGGTATGTACCTCGTCATCCCTACTTCTCTCCTAATAATCCCGTTCCAGTGTCGCTTGGCCAATACGTGACGACCTCGTCCCGCTCTTTGGGTAATCCCTTTTCCTTTTCGCTTCACTCTCCAATTCACCGTCCCCCCTAGTCCCACGTTCCCTAGCACCTGTCTCTCCCCTGATCAGGCAGGCTATGGCCAGGTCGTATCCACTGCCTCGGGACGGCGGCGTCCCCGTCGCACAAATCAATCCGCAGTCCCCGCTCCCCTCTCGCAGCAGCCCTGGCCCTCCTCCATGCCCGTCCACGCCATGCCCTACCGCCGGACCGAACAAGACTCCTCGCCCCGCGCCAACAACACCTCATACCCATACCCCCGTCAACTCCCCGATCCACGTGTCGCTTCGCCGATGCAACGAGGTCGCCAGCTATCTTCTGACTCCACTTCCCCGCTCGTCCGTTCCCGGTATTCTCCCTACCCAAGCTCCCAACGCAAACTCTCGGGCGAGTCTGTCCCCCTCGACATCCCCTCCATCTCCCTCCATGACTCGGACCCTCGGACCAACAGACTCCCCGGCGATGAAATCAAGCTTCCGCCCATCCAGCCACTCGCACCGCCCCGTCACGTCAGCAACCCTTCGTATGCGCTACCGCCCATATCGGCGCTCGAAGATCTGCGTGGCGTATCATCCCAAGACTCGGTCGCCGTCCTCGAGCGGCTAAAAATGGATGACACGGCATCTGACGCAAGACACCGCTCATTTTCGCTCTCTGCGAGGTCAGTTGTCCCCTCCCATGAGAATGTCCTTGGCTGACGACATGACAGGCCGCAGCCTGTAGCATGGTCGGGTGATTCCATGCGTGTAAAGTATGACTCTTGCGAGTTCAGCCCCACACAGCGTGAGGGCGGGTCTCCACGCTCGCCTGATGGACGGTCGACGCTCAAAAGCCGCCGTCTTGACCACCGGACGAGTACGGAGAGCAACTATCACGGCAAGGGACCGCTAAACGCGCACGCTTCCGCGTGCCATCATGTACCCGATGGCGATGAGCAGAGTGGCCCAACTGTCAAGCGGCCTCTAAGACCGTGGTAGCCTGTCTCGTTTCTTTTTTCCTTGTTCACGCATTTGTTCGGAAATTATCTATTCGCCATGCTGTACCTCTTGCACGCATTTGCACTTTTTTTTCGTCTATCAGAGATCTATGTCGTTACCCCCTCGTATGAAAAAATATAGGTCTTCTGCTAGTTGTACTATACAGTGGAAATTTATAATAAGCCATCTGGATCGTTTCGAGTGCGCGTGATGCATGATAAGATCGGTCGTTCCAGACGATGATCGGAGGTGAGATTTGTTCGAGCTCGGTTGATCGTCCCAGAAAATAAATAATAAATGAAATGGTACCGCCGTATGTTTCATGTCTAAATTCCTAAACACGAGTGAGTGTGGTCGCCATATGCTCTGATCAATATGACTGAATATGGGTCGTGAGATGGGCCGCCTTGTGGTTTCGGTCGGGAGTGGACGGGTAGGTGGAGGATATGATGATGGGTGTCTGACAGGGCGATCTTGTGTTGTCGGGTATTGTCGCTGTTGTGACCGTCGGATTGATGGCGGCGTTGGGTATAGGACGTGATGATCGTGACATGGCGGTGGACCGAGCCTTGGTTTTCGACTGCGTACTTGCTGCTGTGACGGTTGGATTTGATGGGGCGTTAGGGAGACCAACATTGACGGGGGGGCGAAAGGCGGCCGAGGATACGAAGTTTTGGCGACGGGAGGGCGGTGGACCGAGCCTCGTCTCGCATGTGCTGTGACCGGAAGCGAATGAAAAAGGACATGTTGGCGGGATCAGATGGAGCGGCGAACCGGTGTCTGCTATAATTGGAGGTGGGCCTCGGGTGACGACACGGTCAAGATCGTTTTGGACAAGGGGCGTTGACATTGGCGTGTGCGACGAATAGCCCCGGGACCTGAACGCGTGTACTGGGGTTCCGTTGGCTGAGTTCCGGGCTGCCGTGTCTCTCCGTAAATTGTGTTGGATGTCACCTGTCCCGTCTCGGCTTGGGTGTCATGATTTTAGTGGCACAGGAAGCATGCGCAGCTTGACACTTGGCAGGACGACGAGGTCCAGGCACGGGTAAAACCCTCCCGTTTAGTGTACCAACTGTAAAACAACAAGTTAGATGTAGCAGTTGAGGAGGAGGACGGTGTTCCTTGCCGTGCCAATGTATGTACTGTACTAGACCGCGACGACTACACTTGCTATGTTGGTCATGCGCATTGAGCTTCTTTTCGGCTCCGACGGACCGCTCCAAACCAACCCACCATACCGCGTTCAGCCAACGACCCAGTCGAGGAAATCCCTCTCCGTTCGCTGCCTCAGCGTGCTCTGGCCATGAAGTTTAGGTACGACCCCCCATCCGAACCAGTTCGCATTGACATCGATCACACCCAGCTCTGCACTCAAGTTCAACGCCGTCGCAGACTGGTGGGACGAGTATATCGCGTACGTCGTCGTCGCCTTGACCCGCACCCGCTCACGTCCATCCCCAGCTACGACGTCCTCAAACGGCACATTTACCGCCTCGAAAAAGAGCACCACCGCCTCAGCCAGTCGCACGTCGACATCGAGGCCAACGAGCGCACCACACTCGTCCACCCCGACCTCGACGCCGTTTTCATACCCCTCCTCGACCAGGAGCTCCACAAGGTCACCGTTTTCTACGAGCAAAAGGAACAAGAGCTGTTCGAGGCGCTCCACACGCTCGAGGATCTCGTGACGGAGCAAGACGAGGCAGGCCTTGAGACCTGGGAGGAGCGCTACATGGACGACTACGCGGACGAGGAAGACGACGAGGACGACGAGGACGACCAGATCAGTGACCATGTCCATTTCGAGGACGAGCAGCGGGCCAAGCGGCGCAGGCGCAAGTCGAGCTCGGTGAGCTACCACCCGCGCAACGGTTCAGGTGCGTCGTTGGTATGGGCGTTTTGGACTCGCGTTGATGCGCAGCAAGGCGCGCGGGTGAATCTGCCGACGCATCGATGGAGCGTGTCTTCGGAGAACGGGCATGATGTCGAGGCTCGTGCGTCGTCGTCACGGCCTCGTGCGGACAGCGTGGGCAAGTCGCCGATGGGTCGTATCGCTGGTCGGCTGCTGGGTATGAGGGACAGTGTCGCGTCGCTCCAGTCTGAGAGCGTGTGGACGGCCAAGACAAATTATGCTTGGGACATTCGTCTCTTGTTCAAGCGGAGGATTACTGACCTTTACGTTTCGTTTTCCTCTCTCAAGTCGTACGTCGAGGTCAACTATTCTGGATTTCGCAAGATATTGAAAAAGTATGTGTTGATACATTGGAACGAGTCAGATTTCTGATCTCGTCTAGGTATGACAAGGTCACGTATAACGAGGTGGGTTGTTGTGGCACGGGCAGGATCCGTCTGACCAGTGCCTTAGCTCAAAGATCGATATCTGCACGATGCGGTCGAGGCTCGACTACCCTTTGTTCAGAGCTCCAAGGACAAGCTGACTACTGCGATCAATCGTCTCGTCACCCTGTATGCCAAGTGTGTCACAGGAGATGACCCCTCTGCTGCCCTGCAACAACTCAAGGTTCATCAACGGGAGCATATCGCGTGGGAGCGCAATACCGTTTGGCGTCAGATGTTGGTACAGGAGCGTCGCGGCGAAATCGGTGCCTCTGACTCCCTAGGCGGAGCGATCCTCGTGCGAGAGGAAGAGAGCGGTCTCGTCGATATACCGACACCGCTTGGTGACTTGAGGCTGAAGCGCAAGACACTGTGGCTCATGTTCGCGATTCTCGTCTTTATCATCCTCATGAACACGGACGCGGTCAAGGATGGCCCTGAAGCCAAAAAATGCTTTGCGATTCTCATCTTTAGCACCATATTATGGGCGTCCGAGGTTCGTGTGCGCTGCGTGTCGTATCACGTTTGGGTTGACGGTGTTTAGGCAATTCCGCTGTTTGTGACGTCTACGCTTGTTCCTTTCCTTTTGGTCGTCTTTAGAGTCGTTCGGTCGGCTGACCAAGACCCAGAGCCGTTATCAACGTCGGAAGCGACCAAGTAAGTCACAGTAGCCCCATTTGGACGCGGCATTGATGCACACCGACCCAGACATATATTCTCCGTCATGTTTGCGCCTACCATCATGCTTCTCATTGGCGGTTTGACCATTTCCGCCGCATTAAGCAAGACAAACATTGATCGGATGTTGATCACCCGTTTGTTGAGCATGGCCGGTTCAAAACCGAGAACGGTTCTTTTGGCCTTTATGGCAGTATC
Organism: Phylloporus rhodoxanthus; assembly: GCA_038091195.1. NCBI lineage: Eukaryota > Fungi > Basidiomycota > Agaricomycetes > Boletales > Boletaceae > Phylloporus > Phylloporus rhodoxanthus. The sequence continues at coordinate 4,309 of JBBPNZ010000481.1, read as the reverse complement.
ATGCTTCGCCAGCATGTGGATCAGGTGTGCTTTGGCTTCTTTTTTTTTTTTTTTACCGGCGTTGATCTTACACATGCGTTTAGTAACGTCGCTGCACCAGCGCTCTGTTTCACTTTGATCCGCGTGCGTTTCACCATAACGGTATGATCGTTGACTCATTATCTGTGTAGCCAATTCTCCGAACGTTGCCCGCGAGGGCACCTTTTGCGCCCTGTTTGATCGTGAGTCGTCCGTTCCTGTGGGTGAGTCATTTTACAGCTTGTGCACAGCTCGGGATTGCACTCGCCGCCAATATCGGCGGTCAAAGTTCCCCTATTTCGTCGCCGCAAAATCTCATCGCCATGGGGTATCTGGACCCCAAGCTCGATTGGGCGAGCTGGTTCGCCGTTGCATTGCCTGTGTCCATTATTTCGGTGATACTGATTTGGTTACTCTTGCTCGTGAGCTACCAACCTGCTCGTGCACCGGATGGGGACGGGGAGATCGAGATTAGGACGATTCGACCAACAAAGGAGGCGTTTACCCTGAAGCAGTGGTGGGTGACTGTTGTATGCCTTGTGACGATCGCGTTGTGGTGTGTTGAACATGAGATTGAGAGTACCATTGGTGACATGGGCATCATCGCCATCATACCGATCGTTGCGTTCTTTGCGACTGGTGTACTCAAAAAGGTATGGGTGTGTATAGGATGATATGGTGTCGGTTGACTCACTTGTGCTTTGCAGGATGACTTTGAGCAGTTTGCGTGGACGATTGTGTTTTTGGCAATGGGCGGTATTGCGCTTGGAGACGGAGTCAAGTCGAGTGGGCTCATGGATACCATGGACAATGTCATTCACCGCGTGCTCGAAGGAAAATCACTCTATACTGTCGTCGTCGCGCTCTCTGTCGTTGTCCTCGTATGTGTCTCCTTGCGTCGTTGTCCCGTTGATGTGTGACGTTGCCTAGGTCGTCTCGACGTTTATCAGTCACACGATTGCCAGCGTTCTCCTCGTCCCCATCGCCAAGGAAGTGGGGGACAATCTTCCTGGAGACCATAGCAACTTGCTCATCTTTCTTACGGGTTTGATCTGTTCGACTGGTATGGGTATGCCAGTGTCTGGCTTCCCGAACCAGCTTGCGTGCGTTGCATTCCTGTGTTGCTGTGTGGTTCGCGCTCACGTGCCTCACAGGGCGTCGCAAGAGGACGAGCTCGGGCAGCTTTATCTCACCAATGTCGATTTCCTCAAGAATGGTATCCCGGCGAGCATCATTGCGACACTGGTACGTTGTGTGCACAGGTGTAACGTGGGCAGTGCTGACAGGCGGCGATTAGGTCGTATCTTCCGTTGGGTACTTGCTTATGTTGATGATCGGGTGAGCACCCACTGCCTCGGTCGTATGATTGCTGACAATCTCGATAGACTTTGAGGTCTTGGGGTGCAAATGCGGGGCAAAGGAGACGTAATCGGTGTCTAGAAATCTAGCGTGCTTTCTCGCGGGTAATTAATTTTTTTGTTCTTCCGACGGTGCCGGGAAACCAGCATTACCAAAATGTCGATTTTCTTTTCTTGGTCTCAAGGTCTACTTTTGTAGCGATGCCCCGACCGCGTCGAATGACACGTGGGTCCCTATCGCCGCAGCTGTAGGATTGATGTATCACGTGTGGCGAGGGGCGCAGTTCGACCCTTGCATGCGCATCGCCCTCTCGATGACATCGCTTTGGGGGGCGGAACGCGCGTCACGAGTCCGTTTGGCTGCAGGGACGCGGGATGAAGACGCCAAGTCTCGGAGTTGCGACGAACTGGGATGGCACGTTTGTAAGTGGCTCAGGCCTTTTTTGCCGCAAAGGTTCTGACACTGGTGTGTTCAAACCTTGGCTTGAGCTTGCGAGACAGAGTCACCTTGGTTAGGTCTCGGGTGTCAAAGGTGATTTACATATGGGCATCCGGGAGCCTCGGCACGGACAGCTCACCCCGTACGATATTTCATGTCCACGAGGTACTGGCCATTTTTTCCCAGTCAGTTGTCTTTCGAGCACAAACGCGGTGTGCATGGTCACACTCTGCGGCGCACCATCATTCGTTTGCTCACAGCCGCAACTCTAAAGTGCTCAAGTACTAAGGTGTTTTTTTCTGCGGTCAGTAGATGGATTTATACTTGTGATTGCAAGTAATGAATTTCCTGATGCATGCCTGCCCGTACGGCCGCATCCACCCTCGTGCGCATCAGCCTTGCCCGACTGAAGACCTATCGCCCTGTCAGCATCCCGAAAATACACCTGTGCACACAACGCACCAGTGTTGGTCGGGATACCATTCCTTGAGGAAATCAACATTGGAAAGATGAGGCAAGCCAAGATCGCACTGTGACTCGCTCCACCCTCGCGCGCATCAGCCTTGCCCTGTCAACATCCCCTGTGCACACAACGCACCCGTGTTGCAATAATACTCGCTGGGATACCATTTCTTGAGGAAATCAATGTTGGATAGATGAAGCTAGCCAAGATTGTCCTCTTGCAACGCTCTGGACCGACATGCACCACATGAGTGCGAACCACACAGGAATGCAATGTATACAAGCTGGTTCGCACTGGGATACCCAAGCCAGTTGAACCAGTAAAAGTTACCATGATTTCCGGGAAGATTGTCCCCCACTTGCTTGGCGGTTGTGCCAGTAACTGATAGACGTCGAGACGACCTAGGCAACGTTGGACATCAACGAGACAAGGAAAATGTATGACACAAGGAGACACATACGAGGATGACGACAGAGAGCACGACGACGACAGCATAGACTGGTCTTCCTTTGTGCCCGCTCGACTTGACTCTGTCTCCAAGCACAGTACCGCGCATCGCCAAACACACAACCATCAACGCAAACTGCTCAACGTCGTCCTGCAAAGCACAAGCTAGTCAGCCGACACCATACGCCCCATACCTTTTTGAGCACACCAGTAGCAAAGAATGCAACAATCATTATGATGGCGATGAGGCCCTTGTTGCCAATGGCACTCTCAATCTCATGGACACGCCACAGCGCGATGGTCACCAGGCACACGACAGTCTCCTAGTACTCCGAGATGCGAAGCGACTGTACCAAGTAGCACTCCCAACATCAGGGAATGTCATCCAAATGGGGAGCGGAAGCGCGTCAGTGAAATGAACGTGCTATGTCGAGATAGAGGATCAGGAAGACATGTTGTGCGAAGGGATGAGAATGGACGGGGAATGTTGAGAACAAGCAGAGGGCGTGCCAACGCTGAGTTACAAGGTGGCGTGTCCAAGATGTACAGCTTTGTCGTTCAACTTCCTCGGGACATGCATGGTGAAGGTGGTTCATGTCCTTCATTGTGCACGTCGGGTTTTCTGTTGCTACCGCAGGTCAGCTTGGTAAGGACATTTGGATGTTCAATTTGGACTCGAGGAGTGGGAAGAGTGGGCTAGACGAATACCTTCTGAGTGATTCATAAACTTGAGTCATTGGTTTACTACTAGTCATCCCTTGGGCGACCGATGATCGGAGAAAAATGATCTTGCCACTCACCCTTGGCAGCACTTTTTGGAGGCTCCGCAACGTGAGATACAGCCGTGCATTTGCCCATCCAGACTCCGTGCGATTGGGTTTGGATTGGGGGCGAGAGCCGCCAGGTTTTTCCATCACCCGCCCGCAATTGGCGCGTGCCATAACATATTGATGCGAGTTCAATTGAAAATTTACATAGACAATCCCAGGAGCAGTAGAAGCATAGCCTCGGCGACATCAAGAATACACAGGACCTTGCAGCAACATAATATCAGGCGACTTGGACAGAAGGAAGACCCATTGCCACCCGGCCAATAGGCTCCTTGATGTCGGTGTCGACACCGAGCCCAACGTACCTTGTCCCCTCCTCGAGCTTTCCAAAGTCAGGCGGGTTCTGTCCAGCGAGGAATGTCTCAGCCTGCTTGGCGATGTACGCAGAGTTCTGAGGTGTCTTTGGTACAGCACCAATGTATATCACTGAAGGGACCGCAGTAGTCAATCGGCAACCGACGTGAAGAGAGATCCCAGCCTCACCTGCAGAATCGCTTGCGCCGGTATGTTCCACCTCGACCGAATGAACCACATCCTGACAGAGCATCATCAATAAAATCGAGAGGCATCAGATGATCTATTTACGCAGTGCCAAAACACCATGTCACCGGGAGTGACTTTCGGAACGGACGTCATCGTCTCGGCGAGCCTGAGATGTGGGTGCAGTCTGGGCGTCAGACGAGGGCCAATGTACCAACCACCCAGTGGAGTGATGCCAGGGAAATCGGCGGTTGAGATATCTGCCTCGGAAATT
>JBBPNZ010000480.1:0-18993 GCA_038091195.1 Phylloporus rhodoxanthus | reverse complement strand
CTCGAGACGAGAGCGATCGACGGCCGCGAACGGGCCGTCGTGCGGGAGACGGTCGAGCTGCCGTACGACGCAAACGACCTGTGAGTGGGGTCGTGTCGCATGCGGAGAGGGGCCGCTGACGTCGACGCATTGCCTTCGTCTGCGCGCGCGCTCGCCTGCAGGGAAAACAGGCGCTGCGAGGAGCTGGTCGCGATGGTCCAGCGACAGCCCGAGAGGTGGCCATACCAGGACGGCAAGCGCCACTTCACCTCGAAGACGAACATGGACCGGTGCGCGGCGTCCTCCTCAACCGCGCATTCGGCTTCACGAAGGAGGTGGAGATCATTCGACCCCTCTCTCCTCCTCCTCCTCCTCCTCCTCCTCCTCCTCCCCTCCCCCTCCCGCTGCTCCTGGCAGCCAGCCTGGGCCACGGCAGGAGGTGGAGATGCAAGAACTTGAACTGGGTGACGAGGAAGAGCCTGCCAGAAGCCTAGGCAGCGGACAAGCAAGCCCCAACGTCCAGCTGGAGGACGACCAGCGCACGGAGTCCGCTGGGGACTGGGATGACTGGGACGACTACACCCGCGAGAGTGTCGAGATGGACGTCTACGTGACGTTCGTCTCCCCCGACGCTGAAGAGCAGCGAAACGTGTACACAGTCGAGGTCCTGCGCCTGTGGGAGGCAGACACGGAGCAGCTGATTGACAGACTGGCCATGCGGGCCTCTCGGATCGCAGGTAGGCGCGCTCGTCGAGTCTGGCTGTGCCGTGTCGCTCATGTGGACTTCCCACTGAAACCAGATGCGACGGAGATCTCGTACCCTGACCCGTTGCACCCAGTACAGCCGGAACATCTTTTGTGGCCACACTCGATCAAAGTATGGGTTTTCAGTATAATTTGGAGCTGCGCGGACGTGAGGAAATAACAGACACGAGAGCGAGAAGAAGTGATTCTCAGTTATCGAGTCTAGCCAGCCGCGTAAAGACACGTCCAACGACGATAAACGAAACACGCACCACCCAGCAGGAGCCAGCCACCGTTTTCGACCATATCTTTGACCATGGCGGCGCCATTCATGAGCCGAACGTCACATTCGGACGATGGCTGCCACTTGTGCGAAGAGACGTTTGGGAATCTGTCCCATTCCTCCTCATGGTCGGTTCTAGGATGCCAGAAATATTCCCGATCTGCAGCACATCCTTCCCATCCAGCAAACATGTGTGTTCATGAGCGCAGGCAGCTCGGTCACGTTTGGACTGTACGTCCAGTTCCCCAAGGACCATGCTTCGGGTGTGCATGTGCTTCGTTGGCGGCTCGTGAAAATGGAGGACGAACTCGAAGACCGGAGCATCGTCGAAAAGGTATATATGGATACCAAAAAGGCGGAGAACGCGCCGAGTGCAATTACCTCGCAGACAGATTGTGGGGTCTCAGGACCGGATGCAGGTTGAGCAGCATACAGATTAGTCAGGGACTTGTAAAGTATCAACTGGCCGTACTTTGTATGGTAGCTAGAAAAAAAAGGTTGTGGGGACTCGGCTGACGAGATAGGCTGCTGCACTGAGTTTATATGACGACTTGCTCTCGCTCTTGCGCTATTTTATTTTACATTCATACTAAAATGTATGGTTTCTTGATGTCCATGAGCCAAGTGTGTCACACACGTCGCACGCTGGCCATATTGCAATGTACAAAATACCTGGCTTCGATTTTACTTTTGTGGTATGCTGGTGTTCGGTGTCTGCTTCGCGTCGGTGCCCCATAGAGGGGCGCGGTGCTTGGGCATTCCATAGGTTAGTATTAGAGACTCTTAGAGTATGGCAGTTCCGTAGAATTGGGTCAGTGCTTTGATCGTCGAGTACATTTCGCGCCTTCGTGCTGGTAAAAATGATGCGTGACAGCCATTGCAACGAGTAAAAACATAGTGAACAATAATATCATACATCCAGTTGAGAGAATACAAGTCCAGGAATGCTCCAAACCACTAGGATATTGTTGAATTCAACGGAGTGAGGGTGCTGCGATGACGTTTCGAGCTCCGAGGATCTGGTGGTGGACTCAAAGCGCGCTTCGAGCTCCTTGATAATCCTCTCGAGGCTTCAAACATGGTCTCCCTGTCCAGACGACGGTTGGTTTGTCGCTGTTTCTGGATTCGCGTGATGCGGGTCAGTGAACCAATTGGTAGATTTGGATCAGCCATGTCGTCTACAGGCCAGTTGTCCTTATCCAAGGCTTCCTGAATTTGACTGATGAAGAAAGCAGAAGATTGCAATCGTTCAATATTCCGGTCGTAACGACGGATGTCTTGTGACAGTTCTGTGATGTGTTCACTATATTGACTTTCCGGAACATTGATTTTATTGCGATCCTCGGTTGTTGGTGGCCATGCTGCGTAGAGCGACTTGAAGGGCATGCTCAAGTCCGTAATTAGATCAGGTAGCGGTGTGGAGTGTTTAGCTTTAAACTTCAGCCATGGATATGAGCCTCCCCGCAAGGCTTCAGACTTGCTGTGCCCACCCTCATCACCATGACCTTCTACCGAGAAGTGTTCATCAAACTTGCGCAAGCTTGTTGCGCGATCAATGGATCGAAAGCTGACATCGGATGGCACGTAGCGCAGAGTTATCCATCCTAGAACGTGCAGGAACGATTCGAGATCATCCGTGAACGTGTGCATTTTGCGAGGGTCCCGAAGTAAATTTGCAGACATGAATTGCCACGTCCCCTACAGACGGATTCGTCAGTGCGAGGTAGAAGGAAAGGGCACTGCATAGCATACCGTGCGATCAGGTCGCCTGCTTCCAATCTCGTTCACTTTTTTGGCCATCTCCCAATCGATCAGTAAGCCCCTGCCCTCATCTGTCAGAATGATGTTGCCCATGCTTATGTCTCGATGCAAAAGCTTCACAACTTCGAATGCGTACGAATGAGCTTCAGACGCAAATATCAACGGACCGTTCATGCGCATATTAAAATAAACGCACCTTTCAACGCGTCCAAAACACCCGTAACAAGTTGCTTCGTGCAATCAAATTTTACCAGCGGACGCCCTACGACCCCGTGGACGAGCCGGTAGTGTTGAAATGGGCAGACCTCCGGCCTCCCGCACAGCCATTCCTTGCCCACAAATTCTTGCGTTCTCGTCTTCCCGCCTACGACGTCCCCACCAGCGACAAGATCCGGGATGTTCGGCGTGTTGTGTTTGTGCAGTATTTCGTAGATCTCGTGTTCGGGCATAATGTCGACATCGCGCGAGTTCGACAAGTATCGCCATGTGTCCTTCAAGAAGATTAGCCTTTCTTCACACCAGGGCCCTTCCTTCACTTCCGCATGCCCGTCTCGCTCGCCCGATGCATCGGAAATGGTGCATAATTTGTTCTTTCCGTCTCCAGCCACGATCGGAATCCATACAGCAGGTGAGGTCCGAGTGAACCGGCTAGCAAGTGACCGATTCGTGGCAGGAGGCCGAGGTCCGTAAACGTATCCTTTTCCTTCCAGGCCGGGAATCATATATTCGTAAAGAGTGGCATCGCTGTCCTTCATCTGTAGCATCTTCCTCACCCGTGCGTCGTCCTCGGGTCGTAGATCTGCTGGCCGTACAGTGTCGTCGTGTCCTCGCTCTCCACCAGACAGGTGATTGAACCGCCACAAGAATTCGGCCATCAACTTCGGATTCTGTCGATAATCAAACGCAGCGGTCACAATCGTACCAGCCCGTTCCCATCGGAGGAACCTGGCGTTATCGCCTTCGACCAAAATTGAGAAGGAAAAGTGCCGGAACTGCATGCTGTGTTGTGCCCCGGCATAGTGAGCCATTTGCCCGCGTGTAGTTGACCCTTCGACGGTTTCCGGTACGAATGATTCATCCTTGGGATCGCGGAACGCAGCTCCTTGTATTTTCGTTTTGAACTCTATCCAGAGTTCCATCCGCGAGAAATCCGTTCTCTCTGGTATTGCCACACCATCTTCACGCTTGTACATCGCAATATCCGTCTTCAGGTTCACATTCGTCACTGTGTCTTCTTTGGTGCTTGTATTGACCGCCTGTAGGCGAGGCATCCATTCTTGGATCGCATCAATCTGTACGTGGTCAATGTCACACAACCAATGTAAGGAAGACACGAACACTCACAAATTTGTTATATCGAGTATTCTCTAGCCCGTCTTTGGGGACATCCATGAATGCGTTGTCTGGAACATGTGGTAGAACCGCATTGGTAGGCGGGAGAAATTCTTTTAAGAAGAGTTCAATGGGCATCGGACCCCACCAATGACCTTCCATTTCGAGGTCCAGTTCGTTTCGAGCTTCCTTGAAGTCACAAGGCTCGACCGTGAACGCCTGATTTGGACCGTGCTTTCGTTTAGCTGGAGTGCCACCAAAACGAACGGTGGCGGGTCGTGTGTTTGCTACGTCAGGGTGCTCTGGTTGTGCAGTAGGCTCTTCCTGGTGAGTTTGAGACATGTTAACAAGAGCGCGATGGAGAAGAAAGGGGACGAACGAATTGGGTTCAGGATGCACGAGTATTTATCCTTGCAGACTGTGGAAATGAAAGTCAATAATGGCCATTGTTCGACGAACCTAGACGTGGCTCACTCTCCGTATGGACTGTGTGAGGTGGAGACTGTTGTCGGTGAAAGAGACCACAAGAGCCGCGTTTCGGTCAGGTGACTTTACGGCTATACCCAAACTACACCTGCCTTTTTCGGTTTCCGATCACTGCATTGAATTTGGTGCTATCCACCGACTTCCTTGCTTAGCAAACTAATACTTTCTGGCAAATGCAGAAGGATTTAGCGCCAAGTACCTGGGGAGTCACCAGCCATGAGATGCCTGAACTGAGGACTTAGGTGGGTAGTGAACAAAATTCTATGGAACTACTAATCTGATGCACAACCGTCATCGCGCCCACAGTTTGTGGTGCTTGAACTTCACGTGTTCACCATCCTTGTTTTGTTTGATATGCATGTCTGTTACTGTGGCAGCAGCACTGTAGTCCGAATACTACATTGCCAAACACGGATCTCCTCTTCTATGGGTCTCAACCTGTGTCTCGCTGACCGAGATTTGAGTGACTCCGTTGCGGGCTCTGCATTGATGCTTCACGCTTCCTGGTTTGTGATTCCACTGATAGTATAAGACTTGGGCTAGTCGACCCCAAACCTAAAAATACATCTCAGGTTCAAACATTTGATACCTTTGAAAGTGCATTGTTGACGTTGGCCGTAGACCAATTACAGATGCTAGCGAAAGGCACCTCCGGTCTCCTGCACGTCCTCGCCCATCCTTGGTCGCTCATTCGCCCTCCCGACGCGCACGTATGCACGCGCAGTATGCACTCAGTGGCAGCGCCACACGTCGAAGTTCGACCTCGACAATATTCACTCACTTGCCCTCGCCCACTCTTGCCCTTCGCGACGCAGGTGTGCACTCCTTCACCTCGTCTTCTGTGCTGCGGAGAACATGGTCATTGAAGACAATTAAATGGTGGCGATATTCAACGACAGCTCGAAAAACCGACACGCCGCCTCAAGCAAGATAAGCTCCGATCTTAGTTAGTCACGTTGTTCCATCCACGATTTGTGAATTTGCATAACAGGATAGGATTGTTATTGTTGCACGTGGCTCTCCAGAAGTAAACAATCTTATTTGAGTCAACCTCCTTGTACTGGCCTCTCCAGAGAAAATGATCGTCAACTATGCACAGGAACATTGGTGGTGTCTATAGCCTATAGGTCACGGTCAGGTCTCAGTATTACTATCAACCGTGTTGTACCCTCTTATTGGGCACTTGCTTGGATGATCATGCATTTCTGCTGGCATGGTACGTATGCATCCGATGCCCACCAACATTCCAAACCAAGCGTAGAAGATTATCGTTGAAAAACTGCCCCCTCTCTTGACGGCGCCTTCTGCAAGGTCAATCGCACTCTTTCCGTTCGCATTTCGTGCAAAGGGGTTGGCACCCTCATTCAGCAGAACCAGGCTCCATGGCTTTGAATATCTGTCTTTGAATCAAGTCACAGTAAGCCTGTCTGCCTTCAAGGTCGATAGCATGGCGTAGAACGAGATGGAGAGGGGTATCTCCGTCATCTCTGGAGGCATTTGCATTGGCTCCTTCATGGATGAAATAACGTAATAGCGGCATACTGTCTCCAATGTACCCGAATGCGTCCTTTGGAACTGCGACCAAAAGAACATCGGAAGGGAGTGTTGCATTTTGTGAAAGCAAATACAAGTTGATGATGGCTATATATGTGGTTGTGCCTCGCTGCAATGTGGATTGGTATTTTTCCAGCTGAGTCCGCAGAGCTTCGGATCACAGCCTGTTCGGAGCGGTGAAAAGAATCAAGGGCACGGTGCAATGGAAAGACAAAGTTCTGGATATCAACATGCACCGTTCCTGAGGAATTTGCTGTCGAGTTAAATAAGATGTCCAATTGAACAAATGATGGCGAGATTCTACGACTATGTACTACGGAGAGCCAGATGACTATGCTCTTTTCGAACTTTGATCCGTATCATGTATGCGATACGTCGGTATTTTTGGTGTTTCAGACTCACAGCACTATCATGATTACTATTGAATATATTGCCGTACCCATCATTATAGTGCATCTCCGCCGCCAACGCCTTCCTTGCGACTAACTTCTCGTTGTTGATTCAAAAATCAGCTCTCAAAACCAGTACGCCAATTGTATGCAACAAAAAGGTTTGTCGACGGGACTCCATATTTACAAGGTTCTCCGAATATCTTGTTTCTGAAATCAAAAGGCCCTCCCTCAAACCACGAAAAAGCGCTCCTATGTGGTAGATCTGACTGCTGGTCGTCCAGCTCAACCGCTGTTTCCGCTGACAGTAATGCCAACGGTCGCATACTCCAATTTCGAAGTCCCGTATGCCTTACACAGGGTGTCAGCATCGGTCACTCCTCCAGAGACGCAATAGTACGTACCCCAAGCAGGTAATAGTGTGCGATGTTGACCGACACAGCACCATTGATCCAGTCCGGAGCAGTAATCGAGTAGTTTGCGTACTTATTTCCCTCGCTGTCTGTCCATTGCGCCGCAAACACACCTTGATAGGCATTGTCCGAGTTCCCCAAATCGGAGCCGTCGAATACACCACCAGCGGCTCTGATCATCAGGGCGACTTCATCGAGCGTCTGCCAGCTCGGTATCTATTTGATATCGGTGAGTCAGAAGAGCACTTTTCTAAGTGATGAAGGCGGGAGCAATCCGTGACACATACTGCGCTCTCTTCGAGCTGAACGTTGATCTGCTCACCACCATTGAAGGAGGCGCCCGCCGACGGCGAAATGATGGAGATGCTCTGTGCAAGTGCGGTGCTTGTGAGAGCAACGGCACAGAGGAGCTTTGCGAAAGGAGTATACATGATGGGTTTCTGAGTTCCGATGTGAGAGAGGCGAGGAATGATGGAAACCCGGCAGGATGTTGCAGATTTTATACATCGTCAACCGGGGAGGGAATCGAACCCCTATCTTCAAAAAACTCTGCACCGTCAACCTCACATTATTCGTGACTGCGTACCGAAAGCGCTTGACAGTTCAACGGATCATGTCTCGATGGTGACCGTTGCACGTTTCTGGTACGACGTTTAGAAACGGCCCCTGGCTTAACTTGACCAAGATCATAGCATGACCTAAGGTCCAGATGCTATTATGACGACTCTTCATCGTAGGATCCATCTTGATCCATATTTTCGAGGTAGCACTATAACGGGATAAGTCACCTGTGAGTTACTAGTAGGAGATGACGGTTCTCAACTGCTGATACATGGGCTATCTTGCGCAGACTCGGGAGGCTAAGTTACTGTACCTCAGCAACACGTGTCATCACTCATACTTTTGACATAAATGTGACACAAACGTGCACATGCATCTCGAGTTTCACGAAGCTGTCGAGGCAATTTCCCGCCACCGTACACGTGAGAGTTGATCATTGTGCGCCGTTTCCATGGCACGGAGGCATATTAGTAGCACTTCGTGCCTACCACTGATACCTCTTGTCGCTACTGGTAACGTTGGACGGCGTTGTCATACTATGCGAAAGTCGAGGAGGTTGACTGCATGACAATGACAACCCTGTGTAAGGCTCGGACGAAACCTGAAATGTTGTACTTGGATTCGAAATGCTGACTGCGACTCAGTTGAAGTTGGCGGATATTGGAGATGAAAGTAGTTACTCTTCCCTGGCGAGATGGACCACCAAATGAGGAACTTCGGTTCTCGATAAGCAAGGTAAGCTTTTCTACTAGACAAAGTGAGCCCAGACCTCAATCACCGAAAGTCGAGCCATTGTACGGAAAGAGTACTACGATGCAAATTGTAAGCACGAAGAAATTACTATGATACTGCTTATCGGCTCCTAGTTGACCACTATGTCCTCGATGAGCACACTTGCGACACGACCCGAAACATACCTCTTACGCGCGGTTCCACTCTTGTTCCACTCTAGCATTTCCGACGTGGAGCCAATGCTCACTTCCATGACATTGGGATTCGTCCTTCAAGTCACCTTGTTACATAAATGATTTACCAAGGGTAGGGCAGCCCTGCGTGAGTTCGAGAAACGTGTCCGCTGACATCGGTCACTTCTGTTTCTCGGTGTCAGTAGTTGTAAGCGTCTAGAAGGTCTCAGTTTGTACTGCAGGTTACGTGGTTTGGATCGCTCTTGGATCGCGATAACAGTTGGCCATGACGTGCGAGGGGAACTTGATCGCGAGGACCGTGCCACTGGGCTATTTATGGCGGACAGGAAAATGATCAAGCCCAGGTTTGAGGCATTTAGGCACGGAGTGATTGTCAACGCAGGTAATTTTGAAGAGCTTGCTGGCCCGATCTACAAAATGGGCTTGTCGTCAAGTGCACTGACTGACAGCTTGTCCGAGCTCCACAGATTTCACATGACTTGTTTCATCCTAGTTGATTTGGATCCGCGAGACGTACATAGCGACGTCGCTCGATAAATGTCGGTGGAAGCACATGGCACGCTGTATTTGTTTGTCAAATATGTAATGGTCCATTTCTCATCTGAACGCTGTCATGTTTCACAAATATTTCATTCTCCAATAAATTCACAAAAATTAGTAAATTTCACATGTTACATTATCAGAGACTGCGAGTACACGCGGTGTAGTCGCGAGCATAGACTGAGTTTGATAACGCTACTACGTCAAGTATGCACAATGGTCATAGTTGCCACCTTGGTTCGCACCCCACCAGCTTGGGAAAAGATGCGCAGTCCCCGACGCACCCTGGACTGCAAAGGAAAGCATGAACACCATGACTTGTGTCCCCCCGTCAAGAGCTGCGCCAACGCTTAGCTCCGATATATAAGATGACTGGCTGGCGCAACTCACCTGCTCCGATGATGTAGTTGTATTGAGCGAACCAACGAGGGTAACGTGTACGCAACCACCATTGGGAAAGGAAGGCCACCGTAAAGTAAGATAGAATCGACGAATTGATTCCTACGCATAGCCAGCCCATAAAGTATCTGTGACGTTTTTTTCAGTACACAGGAGTGATCCGGATAGAGTTGGACGTACGCAATGATCGGTGTGTAGAAATAATCAAGCCGCAACCTCGGCCAGAAACGGTGTGCAACCCAGAATGGGACAGGAACGAACAGACCGAGCAGGTAAGCCCATGGCACCCACTGATATCTGTGTCCTACGGAAAACAGCTCGTGGCTAAGACCGCCCCATGCGATCGCTTGAGAATTATACTGCTGCGGTTGCTGACCAGACCAGATATTCGTTCCTTGAATTGACAAAAGAATTTCTCGCTGATTATTAATAATGGAGTTCATCAACACTGGGCGAACGTGAGCGGTTAGTATAGCTCGCATAACTACTTCATCTCTTACCATAATTTAACACCGCGCCAAAAAAGGTGCCAATAATCTGTGCCGTAAATGCAGCACGGGGAGGGAGCTTCGTGTCTGGCAAATATGAGTGATTCACTCAAAACGAAGTAAATCGGAGACCTACATTGAGCGATTTTGAGATCACGGAGCAGCAGTTGTGCTTGTGATACGGTATCTGCGAAGAGCACTTCAGCCTACGTAATGTCTGATCGAGTCGTTGAATCCTACTATAGCCGTAAAGCACAAAGTACATATTCGCCATTGGCTTGCCAGGATGTATGAACCCTCCGATCATTTGTATGAACCTTTTTCCAGTCAGTGTCTTGTTCGCTAGATGAAGACCTCACTCACGGTTGGATGATGAAGGCTATACCAGTGATGGCAAAAAGTGCTCCAAAGAAGAGAATAGACAACGTAGCCAGCATTATAGCGACTATAAGGCCCCACCTAATAATAGAGGGTTCAATAATTCTGTGATACGACCACAAAAATTCAACTTACCAAGGCAGTGTAGAATCCGTTTTGTAAATGACGACCATCGCAACAATGAAGGATAACGCAAACGTCACGAAATACCAGCTATTCGGCGCATCCGGATACTGTGTTTCGTCTTGTCAGCGTCATTTACTGACATACCACACGCGACTCACTTTGAGCATTTCCAAGTAGTGAGGATCGAGCTCCAAGTTCTGGTTTTCATCCCTGATCCCATCATCCTGCCAGAATTTCCAATTGATCGTCTTCCAAGATCCCTTGAGGCCCTGAGGGCTCGCCCAACTCCATGCAGAGCGAAGGTCGTCCATGTTCCAAAGAAGGAGATGCGTGAATGTTGCACCGAGTGCCAGATTTGAGGCTAGTAAGTAGATTACCCATGTAGAAGCATACCAAGGAAGTCCCTGCTCCGCAACCAAAGCTAGGTCAACCTCGTTATTTGAATTGAGGATCAATCTTTGATTGTATTGCGTGCCGTTCTCATAGAAGAGCAGCTGGGAAAGCTGGAAGCACAGTCAACATACGGCAAACGACTCGTTGGATCAAACCTACGAATGGGAAATTTTGTGCCTGCCAAATGTTCCTGTAGTATACCGCAACAAAGACAACCCTAGTCCGATTGAGTGATCGTCTAGCGGAAATTTCGGAAAGATAACCCACAGACAGAGAATATAGCCAATGAAGTTGGATACCTGGGTGAAAATGAAGTCTTTTGAAGGTCGATCTGTGAATTCAGACTCACCTGTGCCTTGAGCGGAATGGTCATTGGATTGACACCGCCTGAAATATACTGTGAAACAATGGTCAGTGACGAAGAGAAGCTTGGTTATAAAAGGCACATGCCTGCCAGTCGAAGCAGATGGATAATAATCCCAGGCCCTCATTACCGTTGGTGCCACCGAATACACGAGTGAACGCGTGGCTTTTTGGATTAGCCAAACAGAAGACAGAGAACCCAGTGAGTAACGGGAATATCCACTCGGGGAAAAGCTCCCAGATAAATATCCTGTCCACCAGTCAGTAGGTGTTGCGGGTGCAGCCTGCCATCAGACAACTTACGCGCCAAATACGTAATAAAACATCCAGAGCTTTTTCCTTGCTGCCTGTCCGCCCTCGTACAGAGCATCAAACATGGAGATGAGGGGAAGGACCAAAGGATACAACATTTTGGACGGATAGAGCAGAATGGCTGCATGAGCAAATAAGTTTGGACGTCCAAGTCAAATATTCATACAAGACATACAGCGCATCATTCCACCAATTCCGTAACCCAGTAGCTGACTCGAGAAGAGGAGGAAGATCGAAGAGGCGGCATTGGGAGTAATGTTGTAGTACAAACGCTGTACTGCGAGGACTTCGGTACCAAGAGCAGAGTTGGCTGCAGCGCTGGCCATGATGATAATGAAAGCATTTTCTTTCTTGTTGAATGGCCCCTGTTGACCACACTCAAGATCAGTGAAAGACACATACAACTTTGGATGATTTACAGGGTTCAACCACCTGAAATAGCCCCAGCGAGGGATAAAGGTTTCCATGAAGATTCCCAATACATATGATACGATGGCCAGAAACATTGAGGAAACAAGCACGGTTTGCTGGAGATGACATCAAGAGGACGTAATCGTGATAATAAAGCGGACTAACTGGTTTGAAATAATATATCTCGGCTGTCGAAAGTGATAAGAGAGACGCGTGCGAAATCAAATCACGCACCAAGGACGCCTCCAAAGGCAGAAAGGCCGATACCAATGACGAATGCGCGGAAAGTCCAAGGGTTGAGACTAGGGTCATCAGAAACAGAGATGACGTGAGTCGCGATGTCAAGTTCGTCCTTTAGCACAATGGCCTCAGTGCTTTCCGCTTCGGTGGCGGAGGCCTCTGCATCGTGCTTTTCACGAGAGTCCTTGTCGCTTGGGATCTCTTTGTCATCGTAGTCATGGTTGGATAGCTTGAAAACGTCAGCGATACCTCCTGCGTGAGCCATGCTGGGGAGCAAGTGGCCGTAGTGAGAAGAAAATTTTCGACCACCAGACATCTGTCTTAAATTGTTCCCAAGGCCGCTTATCTCATGGCGAAGCACATGGGTCCATCAGCGGATTAAGCGAGCCGTTCTGCTGCCCCGTTTAGTTAGTCTGTGAATCAGCCGATGTAGATGACCTTGACATTCCGAATATAACTTAATGCATAGCCTCTCCGCCAATCAGCTTGCTTGCTGAGGAACGTAAACTTGCTGAGTCCGCTTAGTTCATTTCAGCTGCAGACGCTGGAATGTAGTATCCAAACAATATGAAAACTTCCTATAATGGACGGTGGCGTTAACAACAATGTATATGTACATACGTACCGTCCGTGAGTGGGAACTTGGTTGGGCTCATTACCGCCCGGGCCATCATGATTCAGCACAAGTGTCCCCTATATCACCGTCAAACTCTTCTCAGGGTCGAGACGGAAATGTGACCAAGGAGCGCACTAAGTCAAGATTAGGTATGTGTTGACATATGGCGGCCCATCGATAACCAGGCCCGAGACTCATGAAATAGTTGGACGTCCAGACCAGGGACGTCCTGCATTACATTCTGTTTCCCACCTCACAAGAGCATCTTCGTCCCAGACCTTACCAGACAGGTCATCGGGTTCCCTTAAGAACACTTCCCCTCGAAACGCGGGAGGTAAGTAATCATTATGCACAGGGTGTCTAAAAACCATCATGATCCAGGTACAATCAAAGAGGTTGAAACTGGAAGCACTCACACATATTGGGGATTGTATCTATATCCTTCAGAATACCCGAGCTGTTTCATGAATTCCGTAGGTGCATTCCGCATCGCCGTTGGCACAGGTGCGATGGCGTCCATTCTGGCTGCTGCCTCGGCCGCCTTGTAAGCTTCATATGCACGCGTACTCTTTGGAGCCTCAGAGAGATGGGCAACAAGGTGGGCCAGGTTAATGCGACATTCTGGCATTCCAACTTGTTGACAAGCATGTAAAGTCGCAATGGCCTAACAGTTGTGAACAATCTCGTCAGTAATTATAGATGCGATAAGGTAGAACTGTCGCACTAATGGTAACGCATGATTATCTGCGAGTCCGATATCCTCGCTCGCACAGACAACCAGTCTTCGGGCAATGTACAAGGGATCCTCGCCAGCGGTCAGCATACGGGCGAGCCAGTACATCGCTGCGTCACCCTGACTCCCACGCACTGACTTGTGAAGAGCGGAAATCATGTCATAATGACTTTCACCAGTCCGGTCATACGAGCAGGATACCGATTGTCGCAACGAAGCAAGAAGTTCTTCTTCAACATTGTTCTTGGAGGCGAGTACGAGTTCCAGTAGAGAAAGCGCTGTGCGAGCATCGCCAGCAGCTAGAGACGTGAGAGATGAGATGATACGGGATGTCAACTGTGGATATGATGGATATGGAGTGTTGTCCGATTTTGCCAATCCTTGGGTCATAGAAAGCTTGTCAGATCCTTGTGAGCTGGCTGGCCGCTGCAAAGCCGAAGAAGCAGCAGTCTCATGCGGTGAAGAAAGACGTTCCACTGCACGAGTGATTATACTTCGCACCTCATCGTCTGTAAGGGATTGTAGCGTGAACACACTAAATGGGCGTCAGATGTCACGAATAGACGCTGAACCACACGAACCGGCAGCGACTCATCAGAGCCCCCGTTAGTTTGAAGGAAGGGTTCTCCGTTGTCGCACCTACCATCTAGGTGTGTGTAGTAAGTATCACGCGGTATGATGATACATCAACTGGTGAAACACCTGTATCTGGCCTTTCTCGATATAAGGTAGAAAAACATCCTTGATCTCATTTAAGATCGACGCATATAGGAATGAAGAGAAGCTTACTTGCTGTCCCTTATTGAAACGATGAATCTCATCCAAAAATAACACCGTCTTCCTATCACGGATGTAAGAAGTTGATGGACCGTTGGGATAGCGACACAAGTTGATACGCACCTCCCGGTCAATGCTAGGGAACCCTTTGCTTCTTCAAAAACATTACGAACATCATTGATTCCTGACGAGGTGGCGCTCAACTCCTTGAAAAAACAATTTGATTCTTTGGCCAGGAGTCGCGAAAGAGTTGTCTTTCCGCAACTATGTTGTTTTGAAATGAGTCCCTAATTTGTGGGATGATGGATACTTACCCCGGCGGCCCCCAGAGTATGATACTACCCAGGCTTCCAGATCCAAGGAGGTTTCTCAGCAACGAATTGGGCCCAGTCAAATGCTTTTGTCCGACAAACTCATGAAGAGTCTGTGGACGAAGCCTCTCTGCTAGGGGCGTGCCAGCTTTAGCGGTCGCGTCGGCTCGCTTGTCGGTATGATTCTGGCCACTAGCCACCAACGACAACGCCTCGACTTTTCGCTTCTTCTTGGAGGGCCTCTCGGAGGTTATGTCGGTCGGTACGCCGGGTGATTTCAAGTTACTTCCTTGGCCTTGGGAGAATATCGGGGCTAATTTGCCTTTTGACTCCTCTGTGGCCAACGACTGATTTGTAGGATGAGTCGCTTTGTGTTTCGAGCATCCACTGTCCAAGTGGTCGTTGATATCTCGTTCGAGCACGGAACTTGAACATGCAGGACTGTGGATCGACAATCAATTTCTCTAGGAAGGTTATGGTGAATGATGATACCAACCAAGTTACTGATGCTTAAGGTCATTAGATGTCGTAGCGCCACGACCGAATTGAACGTACCAAAAGGCATACAGCTCTTTGTTGACCGACACTGACGAACAAGTCGAGTTGGACTCGGGCCACGTGCTGGATAAATTACTACATGACTCAAGTGAATACTTCAAAGTTGGTAGTATCAATTAACTGAAGGGCACAGCGTCCCAAAGTTGAATAGAACTGCTCATGAAACAGACATCCAACATTCTAAGCCAGGTATTAACCGAATAAACGCCGACAACCCATCCTTGCCATTATATTGATTCTATATGCAGTATGAGATTGAAAATCCTGGCGCGCAACGAGACCTGCCTTGGAGGATGTTGTTCAGTTTGTTGACGCGCGATGACACGCTCAGGTCAATACTCTTTTCACCAAAGTCGACGATAATACCACCCATGAGAGAGGGGTTCACCTGGGTGGGATGAAGAAAAGACCAAGCCAGCGAGTGCTCGAGTACAGACCTTGTTGACCACCTTGACCGACTTTGCCTGTCGCGCGGCTTGCGACTGCTTGAGGACGGTCTCGAGCCTGGCGGCAGAGTCCCTTGGCAGCGGTGCGGCTGAAGTCACCGTCACCTCCAGCTCTCCCCTGTGTTTCGCGACGAGCTCGTTGAAGCCCTGAATGACGCCGCGAGTCTCGTTCAGCCTGCCGTTTTCTGAGAGCACGGCAAAGAGATTTTTGGTGACGTCGGAGACGGGCTCCTTGGCCTTCGCATAGAGTGCGCTGAGACCCGAGGCGCGGTCCTTTGCAGAAAGGGTGGGATCTGAGACAAAAGCACTGAGCTCGGGGGAATCGTTGATGGCCTTGGAGAGGGTGCCGAGCTCTGTCTGCACCTTTGTGAGCACCTGGGGCGACTTTGCGAGGGATGCGGAGAAGAGGGCATTGGAGTACTTGAGGGCGATGGAGGAGGCAGCGCGGCGGCCGTGGGGGGTGGCGGGGAGGGGGCGGAGGGAGAACATGGTGGGTGTGGGTCAAGTCGGGATTTGATTCCCACGGTTTTTTCACTTGTACATGGCGGTCAACGGGGTGACCGAGTCTCGTCCGTACTTTGTCCTCGCTACCGGCTTCGGTGTGAGTCCGCCTTACCCTGTACTTTATCCATTTGCCATCTTTCCCGCACCTGACGTCCACCGGGCCAGCCCTTCTCCCGCTACCCCATCAACCCCTCCTGGCTCGCCGTACAGTCCCTTCACAACACCGTCATACACGTCGAGGTACCCCCAGACCAGCCATCCCACGACGATCCCAGGAACCCCCCGCCAGCTATACCAATCGCGTCCCCGACTACCATCCATCGCGAGATCCGCATAACCGCCCTCAGCATCCCCGTCACTTACGACGACGTCTCGTCTATTACCCCAGGTCTCCACGCCCGGCCGCCCGTCCTCCCCCCACTCGAGAACGCCGCCCCTCCGCCACCCAATGGCTACGATCTCGTCGTTCACGTAGGCGTCGCTGGTCGTGGAGCGCTGCGGATCGAACGAACCGGACATAAGTTTGGGTACAACATGAAGGACGCAAACGGGTGTCATGCACCCATCGTCCGTGTCGCGCGTGAGGAGCCCATCCGGGGCCCCTCTGAACCTTCTCCCGCGGAGCGAATGGAACGGGCCCGATTGGGGTATGACATCGACGGCCCCATTGATGGTGGAGAGCCACCGAAACGTGGTTTCGGCAAGGGATATGAATTATTTTCGGACGAGCTGTATACCGATGTCGACGTCGAGAAACTTGTGAATCATCTCAAAAGGTCTGGGGTCGAGGTGAGCATATTTGATCTCTCTCAGCCACATTGGTTTTTATCGTCCTTTATAGCAAGTTTATTCCTCCCTAGATGCTGGGCACTACTTGTGTGACTTTGTCTACTATTGCTCCTTGGCCGAGAGTCGACGTTCTGTGGCCAAGACTGATAAACCAACCACTAAAGTGTTATTCATTCACTGTCCCCCCGTAGATCAGCCCCTGAGCACAGAAGAAGTTACAGACGCGCTCAAAAAGTCAATCATTTGGTTGTGTACTTCTTGTCCTACTTCGTGATCCTTTTCCCAGTTTACCATCAGATGAAGGGACTTTGCAGTGGGATACCTCTTGTCTACTCTCTTGTCTTGCTTTCTTTGCATGTAGAATTACCAATGACTCGGTCTTTTCGGCCGTAACATATGTATGTAATTGCTTATATATGATCGAGAACACGGTCGCTCCTGTCAACTCAGACTATGGCTACGAACATCACCTTTCACGATGGTGCGTACATCTGTGCTAGCTGACCTCGATTGACATTCGCCAGGTTCTGTGGATGCCACTGAACGATTCGAGCTGCTCAATCAAAAGGGTGTGACGATCTGGTTCACTGGCCTGAGCGCGAGCGGAAAGGTGGGTCAGCTCCATCATCGCACGCCCTGGCTCAGCCCAGTCTGCGACAGTCCACTATCGCATGTGCTCTCGAACAGCATCTCTTGCACCAACACAAGTTTGCCTACCGCCTCGACGGAGACAACGTCCGCTTCGGACTGAACAAGGATCTCGGCTTTGACGAGAAATCCCGCAACGAAAACATCAGGCGGATCGGAGAGGTACGGAATAATGACCGGCGCCTTGTCTCATCTGAGCGATCCACTCGCCAAGGTCTCAAAGTTGTTTGCAGACGCAGGTTGCATTGCCATCACCGCTTTCATATCGCCTTACCGCACGGACCGCGACACGGCCCGCCAACTTCATCAAAAGGCGAATATATCCTTTGTCGAAGTCTTTGTCGATGCCCCTCTCTCTGTGGTAGAGCAGCGCGACCCCAAGGGATTGTACAAAAAGGCCCGCGCGGGGGAGATTCAAGGTAAGTCAGGTCCCCCCTTGTCCAACACGAGTGTCATTGACCAACATCAGATTTCACTGGCATATCTGCACCATACGAGGCGCCAGAGCACCCTGAAATTCACATCAGAACCGATCAATGCGACGTGAAACAGGCAGTAGAGGACATCACGAGATACCTTTGCGCGCACAACTATATCTGAGGTCAATAGATAATCCGGATAGATATTGGGGCCAAGTTCACCAGGAAATGGCAAGGTATAGGAAATTCGTCCGTAGGTTCCATAGATGACCAGCAATGCAATGCGATTCCGGGGTCGCCACTCGTCAACCAAGTTCCGTCGCTACGGCGCGCTTAGGCTGGTCGAGAACATGGCCTTCTGCATTGCTGCTGCTCAAGGAGGCTTGTTCTGTTGGTGTTTCCTCCAGTTCCTCCGCTATTGCATCCCCACCCGACTGTTCCAACATGTTTGCGAAACCGACCTCAATGGCAGACAGCCATCTCGTCAGATCATCTACTGTCCGAGCGAGGTGGGAATTCGTGGCCTCGTGAGCTTCCGTGAGGGATACAAAGTCGAGCGGCTGAATAGGGGGACCGAGCGTGGACTCCACGGGAACGGACGTCAACGAAAGTGATGGCGCATGCGAGACTTTCCGGAAACCAGGTCTACCTCGCCAGTCAGTCCGCGGCGGCGAACTACTTCTTGTATTGGGAAGTGACATTGTCGATGCGTTCGCATCCGCACGGATGCCCAGGTTATGCGAACCGAGTGGAGTGGCAGAGAGAATACTTTGTTGAACGCCAGAAACAATGGTTGATGGTGATGGAGGGAGCAAGTCCGTCATGCCCATTTGGTGCTCAGATGTGAGAGACGGTACCTGCAAGAGTCGATCAAGGAACGAGCAAGGAGCAGACGTGGTATCTTCACCTTTACCGCGTCTTTTAGCCCAGGAAGCACCAAGCTTTTCGAGGAATTAGTGCCGTCGCTACCTTTACTGGAAGCACTCCCACTCCTATCCCGTACGACGAACGGCCTCACAGGAGGCAGCAGGGGAGATGCTGTCGTGCTTTCCATAACGGCAACAGACGCTTGGCGGATAAGACTGGGTTTCTTTTTGAGCAGCACTCCAGAGGG
>JBBPNZ010000479.1:0-19032 GCA_038091195.1 Phylloporus rhodoxanthus | reverse complement strand
TTAACTGGATAGTATCTCTGCCCTTTATAGTGCTCAGGGTTATGTAAGTTACATAATGAGACAGGGTTGAAGCACAGCATCCATCAGAACATTATGTTATTTACCAAATGATGACTGATAACATCAGGGTCAAATAAGTGTCCCAATGACATGTCATTTTGAAATGGTTATATCTCAATCCTATGGCAACCAAATCACATGACTAAGGGCTCATCTTTAGGGCAGGGGTCAGGGCTATTTATGACCCTGCAAGGGTTAGAGCTGATACATTTTAGTTCTTTTGCAAATGTCAAGTCTTTCCAAAATGCCCCAACATTGGAATACTTATTTGAGCCACTGTATAGTAGTGGAAGAGTCGATATTTGACCAGGGACTTTGTCTTTTTAGCAAATCCATCTAGCTTGGCAATAGAAAGGTACCCAAGCAAAATCATGCCATGCATGGATGCTCACTGCTGGATGTCCTTTGCAAGATTTCCAAGAGTAAGATAGATGGGCCAGGCTGCCTTGTTGCCTTGGAATTGCAATAGCTGTGTCTTGTTTAAAGATAGTATAATAGGCACAATTGTGGCTCCTGAAGGCAGATGGGACTATACCATTGAGTCAATGACCTTTTGGACTGCACTTTAAGGGTGCTACTAACCTGTATGTCCCACCAGCAGTTGGCAGTCCAGCTCTCATTGATCACTCAGTCTCTTCCAGCATTGTTTGTGTGTAGCCTCTCTAGAGCATATGCCATTTTATCATGGAACATTAGATTACCAATGATTTCTTGGACACACTCAACAGGATCATAGAACCAAAGCTTTACCTTTTTTGTCTGGGGTTGCCCAGCATTGTTGACATAGTCTCCAGTAAGTGAGATGCTTTCACACTGCCATTCTACTCCACTTGAAAGCTTATCTATAGTATTTAGGAGGTCAGATTTGTTACGAAATGAAGGGTGTGCATCTGATCTAATCTATGACAAATGAAGGTGGGAGATTATTTCTTATTATTGGATGTCAAGCACACTTACTATGTTTAGTTTAAGAAATTCATTGGCCTGATTCTGGCCCATGTTCTTGACTAGCCATTTGGCCAAGTCCCACTGTTCCCCATTGGAAAATGGTGCCCACACCTCTGCCCTGTTTGCAAGCTGCTTGTCATGAACATGCTCAAATGTGGTAGGTGCTGATCCATAGGCTATACCTGCAGCACAATCAGTAGGGAAGGTCTCCTGCCAGATTTCACCATTCTAATCTTCATCTAGCATTGTGTTGTCAGCTTGCATTCCATGATCAAATGTAGTAGTGTCTACTGGCATATGGAAGCCATGAGCAGCAGCATTGGCAGCATACTTATTCATGGAAGACATATTTACTTCCCCATTGAGCTCTGGTTTCTCCTGGTCATGTTCAAGGTCGGTACTGTTTCTTGTTGATCTATGAGTCTGTGTCACTGCCAAGATGTTTGCCTAGTGTTGATCTTGTCCCTGGCGACAGTTGGTGGCTTGAGCCTAGTGCTGTTGAATGGCTGTGTAATCCTTGAAGTTGACATGGCAATATTCACAAGCTGGCATGTATGCAGTTGTAGAGAAAAATAATACCATTGCAGGTCTATGTCCCAATCAGCCAACTGATTAATGTTTGCTGACAAAGATCTGTACAGTTTATCAAATTTTTTGGCATGATGGTGGGCTGTGGCAGCTTTTTTCTTCTCAAACATGTCTGATTCTACCAACAGCCACTTTTCTGTGGCTGATTTCACAGCCAACCAGGTCCAGCCACTCAGGTGTGGAAGTCATATCTTATGGCCAACAGAGCAACTGCAAGCTTATCATGAGTCCTCATACTTCTCCCCTACTGCAGAGCTCTAATTTAAAAAATATCTGCAGAGGCTGATAAAATGGCCAGTGCCTGAGAATGCTGCACACAAAGGCTGGCACCTGGGCACTATGCTACTGTGACTGAAACCAAGCTCAGGTAGGTTGAGGATAATAGTCACATTGGTCATGAAAATGAGGAACAGTTCATGTTTCCTTTCACCCTGAATAACACCCCGGATCATAGCTCTGCCCTAGTGTGGTCTACACAAGATCAAACCTTGAATGCCTTACTAAATCAGATGTCCAACACTGCATATTCTGAGAAGATGAACCTTGGTGGTTCTAATGACATGTTCACAGGTTTGTCTCAGCAGTGAGGTAGCTGAACTGAGCCCATCATTTCCAATGGGGTGATGATGACCAACCCATCCACTGTGGGACAATCTCAGAGGGGCTCAATATATGATGGCCTTGACAATGAGATGAGCACCACCACCCAAGAGGAAACCCAGCACAGTGCCTTGAGCACAGACCAAAGGCATGGAATGGTAATGGTAAGATTGTTTGTTGACACTCTAGTATACTACCCAGGCTAACCAAACATGGCACTGCAGTTCTTATCACACTAGTGATGGGCAAGGCCTAGGCTCAAGCCCTGGGCCATTTACAAGGGCCTAGAGTGCCCAAGGGCTCAGGCTTTATATTTGCAAGGCCTTTGGCCAGGGCTCAAGGCCAGGGCTTAGCCACTTAGTAATCATGTTAGTAATAGTAGTAATCATTATTCCACTTTTGTCACTCAATCGATAATGGCAATGCATCATTGACCCACTATGACCATTAACAACATGAGTGTGCGACTGCACTCTCACCACTACTATCACCTGCCAGAGGCCACAATGACAACAACAAAGCAATGTTGTTGATGGCACAACACCATCAACAACACTACCACAACTTGTGATGACATGTCAACCACATCTTGACAACACAACAGTGGGGCACACTCACACCACCACTGCCACCACCACTGCCTAGTGGACATGACAATGATGTGTGCACAACCACATGGCTAGTGGTCACACTACCTGAGGATGATGGGTGGGCATGATGGTACGTTAACTTGCCATGTATGGTTGTTCTCACACCACCACCATCCTCCACAGGACGCAATGGATGATGTGTGCAACTGCATGCTTGGACACAACAGCAACCAACAACAACAACAACAACAACAACAACAGTGTGTCAACAATGTTGTTGTGTGCACAGTCACACCACCTCTTGGCCAAGGTGCTCGGGTATGTCCCTCATTCCCTCCCCTGCTCTGTTGTTGACATGCATTCTAGCATGGCCAACTCAATGTTCATTCAGATCACATGGCTCACAACCACATGGTTGGTGGTCACAGCAATGATGCATGCAACTGCATGCCTAAAGACAATGCTGCAATGTCATTGATGACCCAGTGCCATCAACAACCTCATGACAACAACACACACAACTGTGCACCTGGGAGGATGGCAACATTGACAATGGCCCACTGTGCCATCAACAATGCCATGACAACACTGCCACATGTGCAACTGCACTCCTGGAAACACTAGTAACAATGTCAATGGTGACAATGCAGCATTGTCGATGGCCCAGCACCATCAATGACACCACAATATCACCATCATCATTGTGTGTGCAACTGCCACACGCCTCCACCCAATGCCACAAGAATGAGAGGGTTTAGGACAAGATGACAACAACATCCCAATGTCCCAACACCCTCACCACCACCACCACAATGTGTTATCCAACACCCACCCAATACCCCAAGGATGACATAGTGTCATTGATGACATGGTGCCACCAACAATACTGCATTGACAGTGGTGTGACAACAATGTGTTGTCCAATTGCCAAGGACATGGCCACCCTAATATGATGAGGATGGCATAACTATGATGTTACCATAACCACGACGCAACAAGGGGGACATGACATGACACCTGAGGATAATACCACAACAGCATGGATGCCAGTACCCTGCAGGTACCTATACCTGGTATCTGCCATGGTCTCATGTACCCATACAGTTCCCTAGGGTCTACTAGCACCCAAGCCAGGGCCAAGCTCCAGGCTAGGCCAGACCATTACTAATGGCTCAAGCCTGGCTTTTTTCTAAGCCTAAGCCCTCCCAAGCCAGGCCCAGGCCAAGACTTTTGGGCCAAGCTGGACCCTGCCCATCACTACCCAACACAAGACCCCATTAGCCCCTGGCCAGCATCAGGCAGCATAGACAAGACCTCTGCCCACAAGAAAGAGCATCAGACTGGTAGCTATCATAACACCAATCATGATTTCTTGCAGAGGAACCTCCAAGCCCAATATAGGCAATGGTATCATAGCCTCTAACCTGGTCTGTGCCCCTTCCTTTTAACTTTGAGACATGCTTACCATCCAAGGTGGCCACAGGAGGGTGCAAATGAAGATGCAAAGGCAGATTTGCCTGCTAAGAAAGCTAAAGCAGCTTGTGAAAGAAGTGCATGCATGCTGTCAGTGAATGGTCAACATGTTATCAATGTTGCTTATTCTCTCTTCAAGTGTAAACTCACTGCTACTACTGCTTTTCCTGACATCACTAGAGAGATCGAGGTGTTCATGATTGAAGCACTTACTGAAGCTCAGGCCTTAATGCCTATGTCAGTCCAAATTGGGTTGTATGAGATTAGCTGGTATGTGCTCTGCTTGTAGAAGAACTGATGCTAAGTCATTAATCCACTAGGTCAAGCTGCAGGTGACTCAGATGTGTGGCCAGTTGAAGACTCAGGCCTGAGACCATTTGAAGGCAGCATATGGGTTTGCACTTCCAACTGATTTTGAGAATAAAACAGGTGGAATGACAGACAAGATATCTGAGACCAACCATAAGCTGGTTGAACTATTGAAGACCAAATCGTCTTTTGTGTATACTGTAGATTGCTCACCAGCTGCAGTAGCTGGCCTATTTTTGCTAACTATTATTGTACTACCACACAACCATAGAATCCCAACAACAGGACATTGCCAAATACAATGTACTGCAACCCACTCATCAGCAAGCTAATCAATGTCATCTGGTTTGGCAATATGGAAGGCAATAGTGTCCTATACCCAAACTTTTTCAATCCTTTTTTGGTTATGGCAGTTGCTCTAGTCTTAACAGTGGTATGAGTACATATTTTGGTAGCTGCTACAATAACTAATGTTCCCACAACAGATCAAATGTGCAATTGATGAGTGGAGCACTGGTTATTTCAAGCAAGTGAATTTTGAGGGGAAGACTTACAAACCCATGTATGATCAGCATGTCAAGAACATAGGCAATTGGAAGGACTGGTCAGTGGAACATGTGTCAAGGACAGGTGGCCAAGATTTAGCAGGAGAGCTACTTAAGGAGCTGTTGGAGAAAGAAAAGTGAGTTGGCTCCCTGTGCTCTCAAGTGCAGAATTGACATCTGGTTGATTGGTGGAATTGGTTTTCTCAGATGACACACTGGAGCATCAACAATGGATGAGGCTAGAGACACATAAAAGGGTGGAGGACCAGACTTGAATGACTTTCTGGCAAATGTGGGTGTGGTACAAGAAGCTGGAGTCACTGAGTAGTTCAATGTGCAATGTATTGCCAATGCTAGCACAGTGCAGCATCATGCAGTGCATCTAAAATAGTATCAATTCCCCCTGTTAATTGGTTGTCGGATTTGAAAAATGTGCTATGGGCCAATACATGTCTCAAGGATATGACAGGCTATGTGTGTGAAGGGTAGCTATGTGACTATCAAGGTGCTACATGAGACACCTAATATCTGGTCACATGAACATGGATTACATGTGACCTGCATAGTAAAATGTGCACTATATAGCACTATATAATGGGGGACTTGGCTATAGTGCTACTGGAACTACATGATCTATATAGTGCTATATAGCTCACATAGCAGTGTGCC
This sequence comes from Phylloporus rhodoxanthus, assembly GCA_038091195.1. Classification (NCBI taxonomy): domain Eukaryota; kingdom Fungi; phylum Basidiomycota; class Agaricomycetes; order Boletales; family Boletaceae; genus Phylloporus; species Phylloporus rhodoxanthus. The sequence goes on along the minus strand of JBBPNZ010000479.1, from coordinate 13,250 downwards.
ATTTTCCAGATGCGACTGTGGCAAGCCAAGACCATTGCAAAACACAGTGGTAAGCAACACTTTCACTCTTAGGATCCAATAAACTAATTATTTGAGCAAGGTAAGGATAGATTGTGTTGATTCCATCAGGCAATTTTTCTTCATCCACACCACATTTACTTGCTGTCCAAGCTCTGCTATATATAAATTAACATGAATCTGTTGCTTTGACTTTGCATGATCTTAAGTCTATGGTGCAGACCAGGTCCCTTGTGGTAAGCACATGTGTACTAAACTGAACAAGCTTCAAAGGCATGAACATCACAAACAACATGTCACCCTTGCAACAGACCTTGCGACTATGTGCCAATATTTTTGAGATGAAGCAGCTGGACTCACAAGTAAACATGGACTGTATGCCCTTTTTTTGTCTATTTAGAAAATCATTCACAGTTGGTGGTCAGCACACTAAAGTGGACACGTACACAGCTCTGGCTCAATTCATCATTCTATGAACATCGATGCATAAACTCCTGGAATGCCTTCTTGAAAAAGAAGCTGAATGAAGCTATGTAATTCTGGTCAGGAAAAGGGTGATTGCTTTATACTCCCTTCCTTTGTTGTGAGATACAAGCAGGAGTTACTGGCTGAGTACCACAAGCTCTCCCTTACTGAAAAGCAAAGCCTAATCACAAAGGTACAAGTGGCTCATGATTCCAAGGTTCTGCATGCTATCACAGCCACATTTTTGAAGATGGATCTGGATGTATGTTTGTGTTTTTTTTAATTGCATGTACTATCCTAATATAATTAATTCTTAGTGGACAGCACTCTGTGCTGGGACAGGCATGAAAGGCTTTTTCATTACAGTACAAGGAACAGTCAAAGATCATGCTGAGCCAAAGGTTTTTTTCACCAAGAAAGCCAAGAAATCTGTGCATACTGTTCTTGATGTGGAACAATGTTGCTTGGCTCTTTGATTTGAATTGTGGGTTGTTAGCGGCATTGGTGCATTATTTAGTAATCTACTAGTTCTCAAATGTTGATCATTGAACTGGTAGATGTTTCTGCCACTGCCAATAGACAACATCTGCTAAACTGTGTCATTGGTGATTGATGCTCTGCTATCCAAGAATACCTTAGTGCATTTCACACACTCTGACTGTTCCCATGGAAATTGACCTTGTTTCAGATGATATCTTGACAGAACATGAGGTAACTAAGGGTGTGCAAATGAACTACAACAACTGTGAGCGCAACATTGTTGAGTGTTATGGTGTTGCACTCCTTGATTGGCCAGTATCTGGGCAAGTGTGAAATTCATCAAAGATAGGTGGCTGATAGGAGATTAAGAAGTTGCTACATAAGTGCCTTGGAATCAAAGACATGCAGATGGGTAAAGCTCACTAACAAGCAACTTGCAGCACAAACTGCTCAAAACCAAACACAACAAGCAATGGGTGAGAAGATTTATCACCTACAACATGCTTGCAGTACTAGTGGCTCAGGTACTAAATCAAAGGAGGTTCTTGATATCTACATCTGACAAGGATTCTGAGGATATTTAAACATCTCTAGTTCTTAGAATACAGTATTGAAACTTCTATAGAGCATGATACAGAATGTGTTGATGCTCACTGGATACACCATCATGCATGATCCAAGGCCATAGAATCAACATTGTGCTCAGTAAATGCCCCATTTCCTGTTATGCCTCAGCAAGCCATTCATGTTGTCTTGCTTTTACTAACCAAATGTCAGTGAGAGAACAATAATTATAATAATATGGACCAACTTCCTAGGTTGTGTTCTGTGTCTATACAGTCTTTACAAATCTGAGAGTTTATGCACCCTGACAATGAGCACATTTTCTTGACAGGCTGTGGTTGAAGTTAGTGGGGGCACAAGGAAAATATGCCATAATAAAACCACACAGACTTTTTGTGCACAGACCACAGGCTGTTGGAATACTAATGAAAGTTGGTGCCAAATGCTCTTCACAGACCCACAGAATGCCAGCAGAGATGGGGGAGAAATAATGATGAAAGCAGCAGACCGAGGGCATATGTTATATGCATGATTTTGAGTTAAGTCTAACTTCACTACCTCTGCTACTCTGGACCTCTCTTCTTTAGAACTCCAGTGCGTTCTCTACCAAGACATAACCAGGAGTCTCCAGACATTATCTCTGTTCCTCTTATGCTCCTCTTTATTCTATTCTTATTTAGTTTAACCCTGCCCTTAGTCTGTCTCCATACTTGTGCAAGCATAGCTTCAGCTTCGTCATACCTATTGAAGTGCTCTGGCATATTCTTCCTTTAACCCCCATCTTACTTATTACTTATCAATCCCTTCTAATCCCTTCTTACTCATTACATTCTGACTCCATATATAAACCTCTGTACTCTACCATATAATCTCAGTTCAAATATCAACTTAGATTCCACTCCTCCACTCTCATTCATCTCCAATCTCTGACCCTCTGTCCAAATTCAGGGACACAATATTGACAAGGGCACACTACATACAGTAAAGCTGCAGTCCCTTCTGACCAAAACTCCAGAGTTCTGGAGTTCCCCCAGGAGTTGACCTGGTTTTGACAGTATATTTGAACTCACATCTTGTTAATAGTTTTTACCTCCTCATGACTACTCCTACCCATTCTGACACTCATGCACTGGGTGCACAACCTCTCTTATCCTCTTGTTACACCTCTCCCTCCACATCACCCACTCCTTCTGTTTATACCTCTGACAGTCACACATCCTCTGAGGACACACACAACTCTGAGGAACAGGCAACCAATTCCTCCACAACTCCATAGCCAAACCATCAATCACAGCTGGATAGCAATGGCAAGCCCACTACCATTGAATGCCAATGCCACTTCAACCATGCACTCTGCATGTTTTGTGGTCAAGACAGCCACTTGGCTAAGGAGTGTTCCAAGCCAACCTCTCATGCATCTATGGGTCATGCCACCACTGTTGAAACTCCAGAGGTCTCCACTTCAGAGGCATCTGACTAATTTGCAATCTCCACTCCACATGATAGGCTATTGCCTGGTCATGCATCTTAGGAGGTTCAACTCCATGCCTCTGTTCGCTCTGCCTCTGTTTTACCCTCCTGTCTCTTTTTTCTTTGTATTTGTTTTTTAGTTTCCTTCATGTTCATAGACTCTGCCCTCATTACTTTACAGATGTAGTTGTGTAATAAAGCATGAACTTCCCTCCTTGTACCTCCACTTCAACTCTAATGGATCTCCAATGGCATACCCTATGCTATTTCTTTCCTCTGCTCTTCAACCAGTGTAATCACTCTGTTGACATTATATGTTGAATTTGTTGGATGGCTTCTGCTCTCTTAATCAAGGAAATCACTGATCCACCCACTAGACAATCCATTGATTATATGGGTATTGGGCAGTATCTTATTCCATTCACCTCCACATGCCATGCCAACACCCCTATGCATTCCCCCTAGCCTCCGACATCCCTGTCTCTGGCTGGACTTCTGCTTTATTCACTGCATTCACTGTCTTCCCTTACCTTTGACTCACCAACTCTTCTGTTCAGACTTCCATCTTCATCTCTGCCTCCATTTGTTCATTGCTCTTGTGCTGCATCTCCAACCTGTTCTCCTTGCCCTTACTAGATGCTGGGACATCTAGCCTGAGAGGGGGATTGGGACTATGCTCGCATCATTCTGTGCATCTTTTCCATTGTCCTTTTCTCCTTTTTTCTTTTTTCTGCTGTCTTTACTCTGTAAGCAGCTCACTGTATCCCTCCTTGCAACTTTGCACACACCCTCCATGTTGTCGACCAACTCCACAACTTTACTCTGCTCACTCCATTGATCACACAAACAAAACATGTACAATAACAAACTATCTATGATAGAGGAGCAAGAAATAATGAACTACCTACTCTTCCATTACCTCTGTGTTCTTCTCTGCTCCCTCCTCTTCTGACTCCTCTGTGTCCCCTTCTTCATCTCCCTCTGCTTCTTTCTCTTTCTCTTTTCCCTTTTCCCTTTTCTTTTCCTTCTCTTTCACTTCTTTTTCCTTTGTGCTCAAACTCCCTAAGTCCCTCCTCACCTTCTCTACCTCCAACTCATCCACTTCTGACTCCTCCAAGTTCAGGTCCCCTCCATAGTACTGAGCTGCCTGGAGCTCCCACATCCACTCTAGAATGGTGGTCTGGCTACACACAATCCTGTTTTGCATAACCAATGCTTCTTGGATGCCCACCAGCACCTTGGCAACCTCAGTGAGCCCCCAGCACTCTGCAAACTTGCTCTCCTCCATTTTCCTGGAGCCACTCGGCCCTGCCTCCACTTCTTCATCCACTTTCACCCTCTTCCTCTTCCACTTCAGCTTCTCCTTCCTGGGCCTCTTACACTTCACCTTCGCCTCTTGACATCTCAAGCATGAGGTGGACTTACCAGTTCCAGGCTCACAATCAATCCCCTGATCCTCACACCTCACACAAGCAGGCAACTCTGCAGAGGCCTGCTTTTTCCCCTTCTGGACACTCTACTGCATGTGAACTTCCTCCACCTAACTCTGTCAGCTCCATCACAGCACATGCAAATTCTAACTTACCCTTTTCTTGGCCACTTCCTCAGCCTTACATCTTTCTGACTCTGCCCTCTGCTTCTCCTCCACCTTGCATTGTTCTGCCTTCTCATGCACCTTCTTTTCTGCCTCCTCATGCACCTTTCACTCTGCCTTCTCCTTCTGCACCTTTGCTCACCTCCACCACTTGTTGAACTTGGTGATGCTCAAGTTCTTGTTGTTGTTCTCAATCTCGACAAGCTGTTCATCAGACCAGGTCTTGACATTGGTGTTGTCAGATATGGTGATGGTTGTGGTAGGAGATTAAGAAGTGGAAGCTGACCTTAACAGACTTTATACACAGGTGAACAATAAGCAATCTTTCAGACTTGGACTCCACACTCCGCACTGTTGTCACTAAAGGCCTTCAGGGGTTCAGGCCTAAGAGGGGGATACTGTCATATACATGATTTTGAGTTAAGTCTAACTCTGCTACCTCTGCTACTCCAGACCTCTCTCCTTCAGAACTCTGGTGTGTTCTCTACCAAAACACAACCAGGAGTCTCTGGACATTATCTTCATTCCCCTTATGCTCCTCTTCATTCTATTCTTATTTAGTTTAGCTGCTCTTCAGACCAGCCTTTGATGTTACTGAGGGGAGCAGACATGGTAGTGGTTGTAAGTTAAGGAGCAGCAGCTAATCATGGCAGACTTTATATACAGCTAGTGTCAAGATTAGGTTAACTCCTGAGGGAACTCTGGAACTCTGGAGTTTGGGTTGGAAGGGACTGTGACTTCACTGTATGTGGTGTGCCCTTGTTATCATTGTGTCCCTGAATTTGAATGGAAGGTCAGAGATCAGAGATGGACATGAGTAGAGGAGTGGAATCTAAGTCAATATTTGAACTAGAGTACAAGTATTGAGTACAGAGGGTTTATATACAGAGGCGGAGTTAGGAAAATACTTGTATGTGGATGGAGGCAGAGACAGGGGGAAAAGTAAGCCAGAGCTGTATCCACAATTGAACACAGCTGCAGTCGAATCTAAGAGGCAAGTCTAATACAAAAGAGTCAAGATACAAGAAACAGAATGAAGAAGAATATAAGAAGAACAGAGGTAAAAGTCTAGAGACTCCTGGTGGTGTCTTGATAGAGAACACACTAAGTTCTGAAGGAGAGAGGTCTGGAGTAGCAGAGGTAGTGGAGTTGAACTTAACTAAAAATCATGCATATAACAGTATTCCCTTCTTAGGCCTGAACTCCTAAAGGCCTTTAGCAATGACAATGCGGAGTGTGGAGTCAGAGTCCAAAAGATCGCTTATTATTCACCTGTGTATAAAGTCCATCGAGAATAGCTTCCACTTCTTAATCTCCTACCACTACCATCACCATGTCTAACAATACTGATGTCAAGAATTGGTCCAACAAACAGCTCATCAAGGTCAAGAATAATGACAAGAACTTGAGTGTCACCAAGTTCAACAAGCGATGGAGGTGAGCAAAGGTGTGCAAGGAGAAGGCAGAGCGAAAGGCGTGCAAGAAGGCAGAGAAGAAGGTGCACAAGGAAGCAGAATAATGCAAGGCAGAGAAGAAGTGGAGGGTGGAGTTAGAGAAGTGAAAGGCTGAGGAAGCAGCCAAAAAAAGGGTAAGTCTGAATTTGCATGTGCTGCAATGGAACTGATAGAGTCAGGCAGAAGAGATTTGGACACAGCAAAGTGTTCAGAAGGGGAAGAAGCAGGCCTCTGCAGAGTTGCCTACTTGCATGAGGTGCAAGGATTGGGGAATTGATTATGAGCCTGGGACTGGTAAGTTCACCTTATGTCTGGGGTGCCAAGAGGCAAAAGCGAAGTACATGAGGCCTAGAGAAGAGAAGCCAAAGAGGAAGAGAAAAAGGATGAAGGTAAACAAAGGAGTGAAGGCAGGGCCAAGTGGCTCCAGAAAAATGGAGAAGAGTAGGTCTGTGGAGTGCCAGAGGCTCACTGAAGTAGCCAAAGAAAAATGGAGAAGAGTAGGTCTGTGAAGTGCCAGGGGCTCACTGAAGTAGCCAAGGTGCTAGTGGGCATTCAAAAGGTGCTAGTTATGCAGAATAGGATTCTATATAGCCAATCCACTGTTCTGGAGTGGATGTGGGAGCTCCAGATGGCTCAGTACTATGGGGAAGATCTGGACTCAGACAAGTCAGAAGTGGATGAGTCTAAGGTAGAGAAGGTAAGGAGGAACTTGAGGGGCCTGAGCACAGAGGAAAAAGAAGCGAAAGAGAAGAAGAAGGAGAAGGGAAAAGGAAAAGAGAAAGAAGCAGAGGGAGATGGAGAAGAGGATGCAGAGGGGTTGAAAGAGGAGTTTGAGTCAATGGAGAAAGAAGAGGACAAAGGAGAGAAAGGGGTGGAGAAAGAGGCAGAGAGGATGAAGGTAGAATAGATGTACTTCATCATTTTCCTCATCGATAGTTTTGTTATTATACATGTTTTGTTGGTGCAACCAATAGAGTAAGCAGAGTAAAGTTGTGGAGTTGATTGATGACATGGAGGGTGTGCATGGAGTTGCACAAAGGGATGCAGTGAGCTGCTTACGGAATAAAGACAGCAGAAAAAAAGAACAAAAGGGAAAAAAAAAAAAAAAGGACAAAAAAGGTGTGCAGAGTGATGCAAGCATAGTTTCTATCCCCCTCTCAGGCTAGACATTCCAGTGTCTAGTGAGGGCAAGGGGAATGGGTTGTGGGATGCAGCATAGGAGCAATGAACAAATAGAGTCAGAGAGGATGGAAGCAGAGATGGAGATGGAAGTCCAAGCAAAGAGTTGGCAAGTCAGAGGTGAGGGAAAACAGAGAGGATGTAGTGAATCAAGCAGAAGTCTGGCCAGAGACAGAGAAGTCAGAGAATGCAGAGGATGCACAAGAGTATTGGCATGGCATATAGAGGTGAATGGAATAAGGTACTGCCCAATACCCATATAATCAACAGATTGTCTAGCAGATGGGTCAGTGATTTCCAAGATCAAGGGAGCAGAAGACCATCCAACGGATTTGATGTATAACGTCAACAGAGTGATTACACCAGTCAAAGAGTGGAGGGAAGGAATAGCACAGGATGTGCTATAGGAGATCCATCAGAGTTGGAGCGAAGGTATGAGGAGGGAAGTTTTTACTTTATTACAAAACTACATCTGTAAAGTAAACAAGGGCAGAGTCTATGAATACAAAGGAAACTAAAAAACAAATACAAAAGAAAATGTTAGGAGGGCAAAAAATGAAGGTGGAGCAAATGAAGGCATGGAGTCAAATCTCCTAAGGTGTATGATCAGGCAACAGCCTATCATGCGGAGCAGAGATCATAAACTAGTCAAATGCCTCCAAGATGGAGACCTCTGGAGTTTTGATAGTAGTGGTGCAACTCATACTGTAGATGTGCAAGAGGTAGGCTTGAAACACTCCTTAGCCATGTGGCCATCTTGACCACAGAACATGCAGAGCACATGATTGAAGCAGCATTGGCATTCAATGGTGGTGAGCTTGCCATTGCTATCCAGCTGCGATTAAAGGTTTGGCTGTAGAGTTGCAAAGGAGTTGGTTGTCTGTTCCTTAGAGTTGTGCATGTCCTCAGAGGATGCATGACTGTTGGAGTTATGAATGGAGGGAGTGGGTGATGTGGAGGGAGTAGATAATGACATGGTGGATGGAGGGGTGACTTGATGACTGAGTTCAGACCTGTGCTTTCAATAGTGTGTGTCAATGGTGTGAGTGAGGGAATGGAGTTCAGAGAGGGTCAGAGGCTTGCCTATGCATGAAATTTCATTTTTGAGGCAGCCAGACAGACCATTGTAGAAATAATGCTGGAGGGCACCATCTCCATAACCTCAGACTTGAGAAGCAACTTGGTTGAATTCAACCATGTACTTGTTGATATGCTGGTTGTCCTTCATCATCAAATTGTCAAGTTGATGCTCAGCATCTCTGATAGGGTTGTGAGGACTGAAATTGGTTCAGAACCCAAGAACAAACTCCTTGTAGCTGTCCATTCAGAGCAGATGGAAGAGGACATCATCAGAGTCAAGGAGGTCAGGTTTGAACCATTCTAGCATGATGCCCTTGAGGTAGGATTGTGCAAATGTGACTTTAGCACATTCTGAGGCAAAGGCCTTAGGATAATCCTGGAAGTTGAGTTCACACTGAACCAGAAAGACGTGGAGTTTGTAGGGATCAGTCCCATCAAACTGGTTCAGTTCATGGATTTTAGTGTGCTGAGCAGATGTAGAGATGGGACAATGAGAGGAACAAGCAAGGTTTTGGATTGCCTGTGCAAGGCAAGCAAGAGTATTTTGTGGCTCATTCTCAGGAAGAGGGTCATCCTCTAGGAAGTTGGAGTCATCAGAGGAGAAGGAGTCATCTCTGAGGCTGTCAGGGCCTTCTGGAGGATTGTGAAGGGGTGGGGTACAGAAAGTCTCATGAGTGCATGTGACTGAAGTCAGAGAACACGGATGTGGGTGCAACACAGAGGTTGGTGCAGTATGAGTGGAGAAACTTCAGAAGCACTCAGAGGGACCTGGGTCATCCTGACTGCTTTGAAAGATGGAGCGAGAGGTGTAGTGAGAGGACAAGGGAGGTTTTGCACCCAGTGCACAAGTGTCAGAGCAGGTAGGGGTGGTCATGGAGAGGTAAAGACTGTTGACAAGATATGAGTTCAAATATACTGTCAAGACTGGGTTAACTCCTGAGGGAACTCCGGAACTCTGGAGTTTTGGTCAGAAGGAACTGCAGCTCCACCATATGTGGTGTGCCCTTGCCAATGTTGTGTCCCTGAATTTGGACAGAAGGTCAGAGATCAGAGATGAATGCGAGTGGAGGAGTGAAATCTAAGTTGATATTTAAACTAGAGTACAAGTATCAAGTACAGAGGATTTATATACAGAGGTAGAGTTAGGAAAATACTTGTATGTGGACGGAGGCAGAGATGGGGGGGAAAGTAAGCTGGAGCTGTGTCTGCAGTTAAACACAGCTGCAGTCAAATTTAAGAGGTAAGTCTAATACAAAAGAGTCAAGGTACAAGAAACAGAATGAAAAAGAATATAAGAAGAATGGAGGTAAAAGTCCAGAGACTCCTGGCTGTGTCTTGGTAGAGAACACACTGGAGTTCTGAAGGAGAGAGGTCCAGAGTAGCAAAGGTAGCAGAGTTGAACTTAACTAAAAATCATGCATATGACAGCCAGACAATAAGCAAGGTTTTGGACTCCAATTTTCCCACTCCACATTGTTATATGCTTAGGCCTTCAGGAGTTCAGGCCTAGAAGGGGGATACTGTCATATTCAGGAAATTGTGCTCAGTTCAACTCCAGCACTCTGCTCTCAAGTCCTCCAACTCCAGAGCACTTTTGCACAAGAAGCACTTAGGAGTTCCCGGAGTTCCTTCTTATATCCTTCTTCATTCTGTTCCTTGTACCTTTGACTCTTTTATATTAGACTCACCTCTTAGATTCAACTGCAGCTGTGTTCAACTGCAGACACAGCTCCAGCTTACTTTTCCTTTGTCTCTGCCTCCATCCATATACAAGTATTTTCCTAACTCTCCCTCTGTATATAAGCCCTCTGTACTTGATACTCGTACTCTTGTTTGAATATCACATTAGACTTACCCCCTCTACTCCAACCTCCTCTGACTGACTTATTCACGCTTCATGTTGAGTCCTTACTCCTCTGTTCAACCAACTCCAAAATATGGGACCAGCATGAAGACAAGGGTGCACCACATATGGTAAAGCCAAGTCCCATCTGCTTCAACTCTGAACTTCTTCAGAGTTACCTTCAGAGTAAAACTGGTCTTAACAGATATATCATTTGTCTTGCCTAAATTTATGAGGAGAATAGACTCATAAGACTGATAAAAATAGTCTGAAATGTTACCTTATACACTCTTTGAACCAACACCAGTCACAAATACTCATGAAATGCACATGTAAAACTTTAACTCAGGCAACAATCCCTTCTTAGTCTATAAGGATATAAAGAACTAGTTGAAAAGAACATTTTCTAGCCCTTCTATATTATACATTTGGTTTTCTTACATCAGATTATTATATATCATTCATAATACCTTCAAATTTATACCATACAAGCAGGGCTTACATGTAAGTTTCATATCCTAGAAACAAAAAGTAGACATAATCATCTAATACAGTGCTAATATGTAACCCCCTTAAGTCTATATTTATAATGGTGAACTATGGGGCCTATAACATCACATTACATATTATATTAGCCACTCTAATTATCTACCCTTCTCATAAATTCAAGCAAGACAAATGGTATACTACAAATCAATAGAGACATATTAGAATAAGTGACTTGTATTAGTTACATATCACTATAAACTGATCATCAGTAATAATATAAGTGTATTTAACTGTCATTAGTACACTTGAAAGCACAAGGAAGTTCAATTCTGGCTTAAAAAGGAAAATACTTCATTTAATAGAAAACCAATATTTGATGATGGTAACTATGGGAAAAATGAGGTGTGTGAACTCTTACATAATATTTATATGTATATCTTCATTTGTAGTACAAAGTATGTAAGAGTAACAGTCCATGTGTTTCATAGAGATCCCATAGTTTATACCAAAAGTGACAAAACTGTTACAATGTAGTTGCCATTTTAAAATAGCCATATCTCCATGACCCCTTGACCAAATCACATGACCCAGGCACTGATAGGTAGCCAAGAGTGTGTACTAATATTTGTCCCACCATAGCTAAGCGAAATTCCCACAGGTGCTTGCAGTGCACTTCGTGCACTACATCCAGGTTAGGTATTGTAACAGTTTTGAAAGTCATTGTAGATTCCACTCCTCCACTCTCATCCATCTCTGATCCCTGACCCTCCATCCAAATTCGGGGACACAACATTTATTGAAAATGTCATGTGATCTTATCTCTTATCTTTAGTCATTACACATGACATTGATCAGTTAGCTGTTTGTCATATTCTTTTGTTATGCTGACTGATGAACACTACTCATGTTTTGCCATTGAATGATAAGCTCTATTGTTTGTAATACAATAGATAAGCTCCTTTTATGCCATTGGTTGATAGTCTGCTATTGTTCTCTCTATTTAGATTATGGTACATACATACAAATAATAGCTAGACAGTATACAGTATAAAAGGGTACTCTTAGTAGTATTCCCCTCTAACAAATTCTACCCACCTTTCATTCTACTACTAGAAGATCTCTACTAGCAAGACCTTGACTACTGTCAAACATTCATCACTAAGTGAGTAGTTTCCACTTAGGTTTATCTCCTTTGTCCCTTTGCTGTTCAGATTCCATTCCAAAAGGTTATGAGCCCTGCCTAGACAAGCAGAGTTTGTCTTTGATATCACTATGCCTCCCACTGTCTTGCACAATGAATGTTGGTGGTTGCTAGACATCATGAAAGTTGTCATGCTACTCATGCAATTGTATGAGGGGCTTTAGATTGCTCATTGAGTTGAATTAACCACTGAGTTATTCCTCTTTACTTTCAATAACGGATTTTCCATTATCTAATGAGAGGTTGAGAAAGTTGTTATTATTTTTGGTTTCAAGGATTTAACTCAGAAACATTTACTGATGATAACATTGTCCTCTGATGTGCAACAGCCATCATTGTTAGTAAGTAGTTCCTTAACTCCGGCACCTGGTCTAGAACCCGTGTTACATCAAACTACTCCATCCCCTTGAGAAGAATCTCAAGAAGAGACTGATCCTTCAAGGTACTGCTTAATTAGTGAGACTATCCCACAATCAATTATTGATACACAATTGGTTCATCCAGGAGTTCCTTGTTAAATCCCTTGTCCTGTCTGTCAAGGCAGTATTGAACAAGGAGAAGTCCATCATCACAGTGAGAGAGATATTTTATGACAAGGAGTTGATGACAGTTTAACTGATCATCAAAATTGTCTCTTCAGTATTTTTCGAGTAGTTTGCTTCACTCCACCACCTTCTCATACTGTTTATGGTCTACCTACCTTAGCTTCTACCATTGAACATCAATGAGACAACTCTCCTTCTCTTTATAAAACTCATCGCAACAATGTCCTTATCCCTATCCCTATCACAAGTCCCATCGACTTCCCATTCAAACAAAGAGAACCAAGTTCTGAAACCACTGCACCTTCCACTTCAAGACCTAATGGAGTTCTGGTTTGACGAACCTCCTCTTCCATAGATCACTCATCCAATCCCACACCGAGCCAATGTGGTCAAAATGATTGTGTTCAGTGCTCAGGCTGGTGTCTCTCATTGTTTTAATGATGAACATCTGAAATGGACTGCCATGAGGACCGGTGAATGGGTTCAGACCTATCCATGGGATCGCAACTGCCTTTGCAAGGCAATCCTCTATTTGAGAAATGAGGAACCATTCTACAGTGACTCTAAAAACCCTTTAAATGTTTAATCCTGATGCGGTGCACAAAGCGCACCACAAACACCCCTGGGAATTTTGCTTAGCTATAGGGAAGCCAAACATAGTACAAACTCTTGGCTATAAATCGGTCCCTTAGTCATGTGATTTGACCCAGTATTGGTGGAGATATGATTATTTTAAGTTAACAATGTCATTGAAAGGGTTTTTTCACTTTTGAATTGAAAAGGGTATTTGGTACTACTAGTACTTGGTATAACCTCCTTTGGCCTTGAGGACAGCCTCAATCCTTCTAGGCATGCTTTCAATCAACTT
>JBBPNZ010000478.1:0-19059 GCA_038091195.1 Phylloporus rhodoxanthus | reverse complement strand
GGTACATGGTATTGACAAGAGTATTCAGGTGGAGGATAAGAGAGGTCACCCGATGGTAGATCTTCTGATGATAAGAGAGGTTTTGTGGAGGTCGAGTGCGTTTGCGCACCATTGCTGGTCAATGCTAATTGAATCTCCGCCCAAACACGGGTGGGATGCCGAGTTCTCACGAACTCACAAGCGAACAAATTCTGCTTACAAACTACGTCCTGCACAGGCTCTAAAGATCAACTCAATGCAACTCAATGTTCCAAGTCATCGTAAAGGGTGGACCAGCACGCAATTACACAAATGACGGGACGCTATCAACCAATAACTTATGCCCTAAAAGTTTTCTGTTTATCAAACATCAGGGACTGAGCATCAGCATCGCGACCATGTAACATACCTTTTCCGAAAAAGAACCTAGTTCCATCCGCAGTAGGACCCGAGTACTTGTTACACATTTGGTGAAGCTGCTTGGACAACACGGGAGGTCCACAAAAGAACTGCGGACACACGTGAAATTAGGGTGACGTGCTGCAGAAGTGTGCGCATACGTACTACGCCTACATCTGTGTCAGGATGCTTGTCGGCGAGAGATGAAAATACTTTATCCCAGTTTGGTCGCCCGAAATGAGTAGGAGCCCGTAATGACGTGACCGCATCTTTTTCTGCACCGACATCTTGAACCTGAAAAAAACAAAGAGCATAAGGACGCGCACCATGTGAGTCTGGTCGGGAGAAACGCACTATGATGTTGTTCACGTCATCCTCCTTGATTTTGGCCGTGAGATAAATGTTGATCTCAATCTGGTTACGACCATCTTGATCTTCAATGGCTTGCAGGAGGGAGTGGAACCATTCTGCGCTACCAAAGTCACGGATGACCCAGGTAAAGTAAACCTTGGAAAGGCGTGTGGGCTGCGAGTTATTCATGTTGTTCATCCGATACCAGATAGATTTCAGTATGCTGTAATAGTCTTGGTATCATTCCTGACGCTTGGGCTGTAGCACTCACGAGGCAAATGGCGTGACACCAATGCCAGCGCCGACAAACAAGACAGTTTCATACTTAAAAAAGTCCTCTGATGCGCTACCAAATGGACCATCGACCATGATGCGCGGTAGTGTCCTATTCAGCGGTGGGTTGGTGTTGGTGTTGGTGCTTACCACCTTACCGCCGTTGGCATTTAGCTCTGTCTCCTTTCTGGAGTCAAAATCGCAGCCAAGGGCCTTGGCAAGTGCTGTGGTAAAGTCGCCAACGACGCGAACATGGACAGAGATGTAGTCCTCCTCTGGCGCACTGCAAACAATTCAGAAAACATCTTAGGTATAGTGGGAGCATCACATGCCTAGTGAGAGTGAAAGGATGCCATTGGAAATAAGATATTTCCGGGCAACAAATGAAAATATACTGGCCAGCGCGAGTGGTCGTTTTCTCTTTCTTAATTTGGATCTCGATGACCTTCGAAGGGTGCTGGATGACCTTAGAGATGTAAGTTTTATGGCGAGACCGAATTTCACGCAAGATGCGCTCGTAGGTCCATATTCCGCCACCGACAAGCCAATAACGCTGAAAATGGATTCGTGAAAAGCCGGTACTAGGGTAGACATTGAACTCACCCAGAAAACACCAACAGAATTAAATGAACAGAATGGCTGTCTATCTGGTTTGATCATGCACCACAATCCATGGAACTGCCATGTAAGGAAGAAGGCGAGGAAGAGATGGTGAGTGTACCAGAACCTCTCAAAGTTGGCACGACGCCGTTTCTCCATGGCAAACCAAACCATAATCCCAAGACAGGCAGTCATAATCCAGCCCGTAGCACCAGGGCCAGTAGCGAAGTTTGCCTGCAAAAACACAAGAATGCGCTGACCAGTAGTCTTTGCATTAGGGTCAAGCATAGCGAGTTCTTGGAAGTTGCGCATGTGGGCGGCAATGTGGATAACCGTGAATACAACCATAGACCATGCCGTCGCTTTATGGAAGGTGATGTTTTTGTCAAACGGAATGAACTGATTCAAGGGGGTCCGGCGAAGAAGAGAGATGAAATTGCGACAGACGGGCAAAAGGATGAAAATAACATGGGTGTGTAGCACGAGAGCGGCAGAACGAGCGATAGCTATGAGAAGTTTTCGTTGAGTTCCTGTTCATTTTTGAGATGTGGAAGGAAATACTGACGATAAGTGATACCAAAAGTTGCACGAGCGTTGGCTAGATCATCACTGAACTGATAGTTTATGAAGCCAAAAGCAACGACGAGACACTGGAAGAATATCCAAGCGAAGAAGAACAATCGTTTTCCTCCTTCGTTGATCATCCATAGGTCGAATCTTTGGCCAAGTGTGAGGGGTTTCTGTGGGCCCTTTGGGGTACTTTTATTAACCCATGTTTGCTGAATACCCTGGAGTCTGTCACGCTCTGACTTGTTTCTGTAGAGAGAGATTCCAATAGGTATACCGCCGGGGTTATAGTCTGGCACTCGCTTGATGAACGGGTGATTGCGGTCCTTGAAGTCAAAACCAGTGGACCGTTTATTGGCCATTGGAAAGTCGAATACGCGTCCAGCGGTGGCTAGGGAAGACGAAGAGGACCAGCCTGGGAGGAGGGGAACCAAAAGGGAGCCGAAATGGTGGACTGACTTGGTTGTTGTCTATGTAATTTTAAATAAAGTGATTGAAATTTCGTTGACTGGTTCCAGTCTCCTTGTCGACAGGGTGAGTCGGTCTATCACATGGAGCAGGACCATCGTCCTTCTTGTAGTATTTAATATGATCAAAGATCCTTGGACCGGGATCATGCCGGCCGATCAGGGGGCCGCATTAGCATTGGGTTACTACACTTCCATTTTCTTGTTGGCAGTGAAGCCTTGATCAATCACCATTTCAAAGCTACGATATCAATCTTTCCGATTTTATCAATGATCATGGTGTGTCCAACGTACTTTTCCCTAGACTTTTGCTACCACCAACCATTCGTTGCAGTGATTGACATGTTCTGTCTGTGTCAATCAGACATGTCACCAGGATCACAATGACAATGACAGATAACCAACAAGATCTCCCACCAGCAACAGCATTTCACCATGGATATACAGTACAAGCAGCGTGTTCTGACAGTGTCCGTTGTTAGTTTAGTAGCAGAGAGTACACTATATTCAAACTTGTGCAATCTTCGTTGAAGCTATTGAATAACAGCGACATGTTCTCTTTTCATCTTACTCTCGAGAGCGCTGTGTAAAGCTGTTCGTGTGCAAATGGGTTGATACAGACATCGAGTGCTGTTCGGGAAAGTGTGAGACCTTGACAGTTGTTGAATGTTGTTGCATAGGCGAGTCAGAGGGGGAATCGTCTTCTTGTCACGGTCCAGTTCAATTTGGGAGATGGAGATGGTTTCTTGGGTGTCGGGGAACTGCTTTTTCGGGGCAGAGGTTGCATTGCAAGGTGCACATGCAGTTGATTTTCAGGTTGAATTGGTGGGGAGGGACACTGGGTGGCTGCCTGCTAGGGATTGCGTAGCCCCCTTTGGTGAGAACGGAACCGGGTGCGGTCCGAGAGCACGGCGACTCAGGAGTCATGGTCGGTGTGAGGCGACAGAGTGACGGTTGCGTTCATCACGCAGTCGTTGCGCAAAGCAGAGCTATTGCAGGACGTCCGCATGAACTGACAGGGTCGTTGTCGACTTTGCGTAATCCAGTGAGCTGTGCAAATTCGAAGCTATGTTCGTAGCCTCGCAAGGGCGATGCACCGATCTCAGCGAGCGAGGGGGCGACCGCATGATCGCCGACTAGCGGAAAGAGGGTAGTCGCGCTCTTGCAACCGTGCCCGCGAATTGGTCACCGCCCCTGCCGGTTTCGAAAGGGGGGCGAGCACGCTGTTCGAAATGCGTCGCTCACGGTTCCTCCTTGTCCCGAAAAGCACCAGCTGCAGTCGCTCCACCTTCCATTTCGGGGCGATGACGCGGGGCGGCCTGGCCACAGCTATAATATAGTATTAGAGATATCTGGACTTCAGAATCCCTAAGTAATCATCAGCAACAGTGCCTACAAGCAATGTCTTGTCCGGAAAGAAGTATGGGCCAACCAATCAAAATACACCTAAGTCATCCCCCATTGCATATGACTAGGAGACCGGTGTTGTTAGGGTTGTTGGTGGCGGCGGGCAGCGACACCAGTGACCCTCGTTACCGAGTTGATTTAGTAGCCTACTACCCACGTTCGAAAGACATTATTACCTGAGGCATCAGACGAGGAAGTGCGCGTGCAGGAATTGCGATTCACAGAAGACCGAGCCAGTAAAGTTATATCGTTGGTTTGTACCTGTGTTCAATCACATGTGGAAGAAAAGAGAACGAAACAGGGTGTAGATTCCAGGACGAAATGAGTCGCGTGGGACAAATTCTCACTTCCGCCTTGAACACAGTCTACTCGAGTACTCACCGTCAGTTACAAGTCATGGAGAGTAACGTACTGGATTCGAAGCCTGACTTGTCCTTCCTCGACCTTATCAATCGGTGCAATAACTTCCCTGTTCCCGTGAGCCACCCCTCGGTGGATCCTACCCATCGAGACTATGTGGTGCCATGGTCGTTATCCCAATCTCCAGATAGTCCTGTTATTGGCCTCCTAAAGCCAGAATTAATCGACGCTTTACGCCGAGAGCCCGAAAGTGCCTTTGTTATCCCTGAACGAGGACAACCAGGATCAAGATACCGTGTTAGTTTTCATTCTTCCATCGATACCCCCTCCAAGCGCACAGATGTTATGAAGAAGCTCTGCGAACGTTGGCGTGACAGCGGTACCGTCTTCCAAGACGTCATAGGACCCAAAAAATGGAGGAACGAGATGTATCCAGTGTATCGCAACCCGTTTGGCGTTCCTCTCTCACACGAGCCAAATGCAAAGAATGGCTCTGGCTCTGGGAACTACCTCTTCGAGTTGGAACGCGCCGCCTGTTCATTATTTGGGATCGTCACTTATGGTGTACATATGACGATCTACCACGAAGATGAGGATGGCTGTAACATGCGGATCTGGACCCCAACTCGGTCTCGAACGAAGCAGACGTGCGCTGTCATACAGTCCTCTATGCCACTCGTTATGATGTGTTACGTTCAGGTTCCCGGGGTATTTGGACAACAGCGTCGCAGGTGGAATACCCAGTGGAGTGTCTGTCTTTGAAAATATTGTCAAAGAATCTATGGAAGAAGCAAGCATCGAAGAACACATCGTGCGGAAACATGCAAAATGCGCAGGTTCGATTAGCTATTACTACCAGTGAGCACCCTTCAACATGTCAGACACGTCCATTTCACTAAGCTGCCTAGAACTACGAAGGGATGGTTACAGCCCGAATTCCAGTGAAGTCTTTGTTTCTTGCGCCTCTGTTCGCTGACACCAGGAAAGATATGTGTATGATCTCAAGGTGCCACCTGACGTTGACCTCCAACCGAAGCCGCTGGATGGTGAAGTAGAGTCCTTCGATGTGAGTTCGCGTGTGAACGTATAGAGCAATCGATTCAAACAAATTGCAATAGCTATTCCCAGTAGATGTGGTCGTCACGAAAATGAAACAAGGGTTGTTCAAGCCCAACTGCGCCGTTGGTGGGTTCAATAATCAACTATTTGTTATAGATTGACCATCCCGTGCAGTGTTGATCGATTTCCTTGTGCGAAAAGGGTACATTACACCTGATAACGAACCTCACTTTAACGAGATTGTCACAAGAATGCATACCAGGTTCAATTTTGAGAGATGGTAATCAAGACAGATCCTAGAGCACCAGGAGCGCAACTAGAAACACATATACGATGGAAGTGGGAAAGCAGATACGATGTGGAATAGAATTCTATACGACTCAAAGATAAACTTGGTGTACGAATGAGCACGTGATAAGAGGTAACCTCGAAGGCAGGTTAGTTAGTACTAAGTAAGTCAGTACTATAGATCTCTCGGGTTTGGTAACACCCTCAACCAATACCATTGCCATCACCTCACAACTCGCCAGTCAAACATGGCCTATTTCTTTGCATCGCCAGTCGACGTCGACGTTAAGCTCGAAGGAGAAGAACTGCGGAAACAAGTGGATATGAAGGGGGAGAAGGACAAAATCACCCAATGTCCTGTTTATTACGATGGTGATTCCGTGGGCGGACAGGTTCGTTTCTGGTCTTGTCTTCAAGTTCCAGAAGCATGTTCAATACACTCACAGGTCACAATACGTGTACGCGATGGCAAGAAGATGTCGCATGACGGTATCAAAGTCGAGTTCGTTGGCACCATAGGTATGTCTTGTTTCTCTTGCCGCAAGCCTCCTTCATTCACCCCGTGTAGAACTCTTCTATGACAGGGGAAATCACCACGAATTCCTATCGCTTTCTCAAGAGCTGGCATCTCCGGGAGAGCTCCGACAGGCTCAGACGTTTGAGTTTCTCTTCAAGAATATAGAGAAACAGTTCGAGAGTTATCAGGGTATCAACGTGAAACTACGGTTGGTCCAAGGTGTTCTTGGTTGTCGCATGCCTTCTGAAATTCGACAAGCTACTTTATACGAGTGACGGTCTCGCGGCGGATGGCAGACGTGACGAAAGAGAAAGACCTTTGGGTCCACTCATTTCGTATGCCGCCTGACAGCAATAACGCGATCAAAATGGAAGTGGGTATCGAAGACTGTCTGCACATTGAATTCGAGTACAACAAATCAAAGCAAGTCTCTTTTTTTTGAAGCGCCTGGCTCACTTGATGACCGAGGATAATTAGGTACCATCTGAAAGATGTCATCGTGGGCAAGATTTACTTTTTGCTTGTTCGTATCAAGATCAAACACATGGAGCTCTCCATTATACGGCGCGAAACAACTGGCTCGCCACCAAATCAGTACAATGAGAGCGAGACTATCACAAAATTTGAAATCATGGATGGAGCGCCAGTTCGGGGTACGCGACCAGTTTTGAACTAGAAGCATTGGGTTCAGACGCATTCATTGTGCAGGTGAAACTATACCTATCCGATTATTCCTCGGAGGGTTCGACTTGACGCCCACATTCCGTGATGTAAACAAGAAATTCAGTATACGATACTACCTCAACTTGGTCCTGATTGACGAAGAGAACCGGCGATACTTCAAGCAACAGGTCAGTTGTCTTCCCCTCAATACTGAACGAGTCTAAAAAGTGTTGCGGCTGTAGGAGATCACGATATTTAGAATACCAGAGGTAAATCGTTGCCGCCTATGCGTCTTCCCACCACTGAAATTATCTATTAGAACTAGTCTTTCGTTAAGCTGTCAGCCAGTGTTTGTTGTTTACCAGTTTGCCATGATGGAGTCCTACTATGCTAGTTTAAATACTCAACGAAGGCCATATGCTTCGACGAGAAGGAAAAAAAAAGCGGAGAAAGACAAGATAGAAAACAGACATGTGGTAATCCCCACCTATGCAAAACTGACATTAACACTACATAATTAGATATGGTTCTTTTGTAGTCCATTGCATCCACTGACCTGTTACAACAATAGGTTCTAATCCCGACTCAAGCTCAGTATGTAGGTGTCACAACGCTTCACCCACCCGGGGTGTGAGACGAGACGATCCGCGCCCCAAGTTGGCTCTGCGGTACAACTCAATGTCTGCCGCTGTGAGGGGTGTCCGGGAGGATTGAGGAGAGTTCGCTGAAGCCAACCACTCTGCAGAACGGATGCTCGCGTCGCTCAAGGCTCTACTAGCTCTCTTGATCAGATTAATAGTGGTCCTCTTTCGTGATCTGGGGGTAGTGGGTTCCGTAGTGGGTGAAAGCTCGGGGCTGTCAGCAGTGACACCAGTAGGGGTATTGGGTGAGACGGGGGACTCCGCGCGATGATTGGCTGCGTTCTGTGTTAACCCTCCCCATGTGGATACCGGGCGTTTGCTGCTCTCCGTGATGTTCTCGAGAAGCGGCGGCGCTGGTTTCCGCTTGGTCGAATTGCTTGGGCTAAGTGTGGCCGATGGACCGCCATCCTCGTTTGGGTGATGCGCACTTCCATCTCGGCGTAGGCTGGACTGGCGTGAGATACCGACGACCGGGAACGGATCTTCCTCGTAATTTTGTCCCAGAATTGATCCGCGGTATTTGCCCGTCACGCGCGGAGGAAGGTTTGGGAACTTGCGCTCGAGGTCCCGAACAACGCTTAGATCTGAGATAGTTTCCCCGCTCGCTCTATTGTGGCTCTTTTCGGGCGACCAAACGCAGTCAGGGGGGACATGGAGACCATCATTAGCGACTAACGCCGATTTTGTCCTCCGTGTTTCGAGTATCGCCTTCCGGGCCGCAGGCGTCTCATTCGAGATGTTTTCCTTGTGTTGTTGCGCGTTACCACCACCGCCATTTGTGTTGTCTGGGATCAACCCGGGTAGGGACCTCCGTCTATGCTGGACCGTATCGGGAAGCATAGCCTGTGGAGGAAAGTCGAACGTGGAAAACCGAACTTGTAGCAAGGGTGCCTGCCCTGTCTCGTAGTGGACAGTGACGCGTCGTTCTTTAGGTCCCTTTTCAGCTGACGCATAGTCGTCCGATTGGGATCGCTCGGGGTATGAATGGGAGATCCTATGGAACGAACCCGGCTGCTGGGGATTGACGCCGAAGATGCGGGAGAGACGATTGCGAATTCCAGACACACCGTCCGGTGTATCCGTGAAGTTTTCAAATCTTTCCGCAACATCGCAGCTGTCAACGAGGTTAGGCTATCAACGACACGCGCAGAAAATACAGCGCACCCTTTGAGCGAACCAAACATGAGAGTAGCGCGTGCGATCAACCGCAGTATTCTACGAGCCAGTGACACGCCGAAGCTAACTTGCGCAAAGCCTGCAAGAGTTTCGATAACGCCAATGATAACGCCAGAAGTGATCCAGACGAGCCCATAGAGATAACGACGTTGGTCAGAGGGACTGATTTCAACCCCTCTTTGATCTAGAAACGCACGGGAAAGGCGGGAGAAGGTGATGAGAAAGAAAAGGAACTGGACAATGGTATATATAGTAAGGGAAGACTGGCTCAGAGACAGCCAGAGAGACTCGCTGTTATCTGAAAACATGATGACTATAGGCCGGTCGGGGAATGCAACTGGTTACTTTAATAAACACACTTCCATGGCACCAAGAGTCGCGACGTACCAAGATATGTTCCAACAAACGATGACACTTCATTCATTGCGACAGCTGTTACCATTAGGATGGGCAATGAGATTTCAAGATAAGGCTGAATTCTAGGCGGAAGATTGGGGATTGGATCACGGACGCTCAATCGATATAGATAAATTGAATAGATGAGGATGGGTGTGAATGATACAGCTCCTGGTCACGAATTTCAGTTATCAGATGGTCCTGTGAGGTCGTACTATAGACATACCAACGAGGAAATCGAGTGCTTTGAAAGCTGATATAGAAGTTCGCGCTACAGTGGTGACATGCGACAGCATGTCCAGCAGTGCCCATATGAAATACAAAAGACCGTCCACTGCAAGGAAGACTTGCGCCCGCCTGTCTTAACTGGATGAAGCGATTTGGTCCGTAAGATATACGGAATACTTGCCTGCCCGGTCCCGAGTACGAGTAAATGAAGAGTAACGATACTATGCCTTCAATTGCTGGGGGTATAATGAGGCCAATGAATTGCTCGAGCGTAAAGCCGACACAGCGGAGATTTGGAGTAAGCGACAGACAGACAAGGTTCAGCTGGTTCATGATATAAAAGGACGGATGAAGGAGCGAGCATATCACACTAGCATAAAGGAGGGACAAAGGCAGACTGGCTGCTAGTGGGGAAGACTTGAGGAGCGGTTCGCGAATGATGGGAAAGGGTGCACAAGAATACTCAGGTTATAGCGGCCCCAACACTGTCAGCATTGACGGTTGCTACACAGTGCCAGCTGGTCGTTGCCACCCTTAATTGGGCAAGTCCTGTAAAGCTCAGACATTAATGCGCCCTGTCCCACTCACAAAATCCTCGTTGTATCATTATGCCTGCCATGCAGTAAACAGGCGTGCATTGGACCGGCCTATATAACTTCAAGCTAATTTTAGTGATTAAAATGACAATTAGGCTAGAAATTTTGCTGGTGCCGCAGTGAGACCATTGTTGGTTGCGTTGTCACGGAAGCAGTTTACTCACATTCAGGTGCAGGATAAGAGCCTATTGACGCTGAAACACGAATAAAAGGAATTAAATAATAAGTGTAAGTGTAAGTACGTGTTAGGCAAGTGTCGACTCTCCTTCAAACATCACGCAATGGTATGTCTTTGATTTCTCGCTATCTCGTCTATAATCACATCTTGTCTAGAAAATATCCGTTCTCCAGCATGCGCCGTCTGCGCATCTGCCAGTACGGCATGGTGACCCAACACCGACCTCCCGCAACCTCGATCCTTTACTCCATCCCTTTGCGCGTGCTCGCGAGCGCATGCGTGCTCTTAACGCAGCTAAAATGGACAGGATGTTTGCAAAGCCTTTCATCGCGAGTTTGGAAGGTCACATCGATGCTGTGGAAGTGCTCTGTAAGAAACAAGGGACTGTCAATATTGTCGCCAGTGGTAGTTGGGACGGCGGTATGTCTTCTACACAGTTTGTGACATATAGACTGAATGGTCACAGGTGTCCTCGTGCATAACATCGCCGAGCAAAAACAAACGCATCAGGTACAAGGTGCACATAAAGGAAAAGTATCTGGCCTCTGCTTTGCAGACCGCGATAGGCTGCTTAGCTGTGGTGTAGATTGCAATATCAAGCTCTGGGATGTTTCGCCACAGGAACAGAACTCTGTCAGACCTCTTGCACCTTTCATACTCTTGCACGCAACTGATGGTCACCCCAGCAACAAAAACCGCTCAGCGTGTTCGCCGGGAAGTCGCCTTTCAAGTATGTGTTTTCCTCAACAAAAGAGGCTGCCGCACTTATGCGGTTCCATAGCTCTATCGATCACCATAGATCAGATGCCCTATTCGCCACCGCATCAAGTATAGTACAAATATGGGATGAGACCAAGTCACTATCCTTTGTCGCGCCGCACTTGCCTGCTCCTAACATTTTTCTTTCAGGCGTGCTGCCATCTCCAACCTCACATTCCCCACAGCTACTGAGACGGTCACTTCGGTGCGTTTCAACCTAGCTGAAGCATCTGTGCTTGGAAGCATAGGTTCCGATCGCAGTTTCACGCTTTATGACATCCGCACCGGTAAAGCCGAGCGGCAGGTTATCATGCAGATGCAGAGCAATGCTCTATCATGGTCACCAACATTCCCTACATCGGTGCTACTGGCATCAGAGGACCACAATCTTTATACATTCGACGTTCGCAACCTGTCGACTCCATCGCATATTCACAAGGCACATGTTGCTGCCGTTATGTGTTGTGATTGGAGTCCTACAGGTCTGGAGTTTGTGAGCGGTGGGTGGGATCGCACCCTGTGTATATGGAAGGAGGGGCAGGGTACCCGGCCCGAGGTGTATCACACCAAACGCATGCAGAGGTAAATTCATTTTTGTCCTCTCTCCGGAATCATTTGCTCAAGTCCTTCGCAGGGTATCGTCGTCGATATTCACTGCAGACGCACGATTCGTTGTTTCGGGGTCGGATGATGGCAATGTCAGAGTATGGAAAACCAAAGCGTCAGAGAAGTTGGGCATTATTACAGCACGAGAGCGTGCTGCAATCGAGTACCGCGAGAGTCTCAAGGATCGGTGGAAACACGATAAAGAAGTTGGCAAGATCTCACGGTAAGTTATGATATGATCACGAGGATTTGTTATCTAAGTCGATCTAGCGCACGACATTTACCCAAGCCCGTGTATCAGGCTGCAAAACTCAAGCGGACGATGCTCGACGCTCAGCGTGTCAAAGAAGAACGCCGGCGGAAGCATACCCGCGCTGGACAGAGCAAGCCCAAGGCGGAGAGAAAAAAAGTTGTCCTCGCAGAACATACCTAGCAATGCTTTGTCTTTATGGTGGTGCCGTTGCATACAATGCGATGCATCTTTCGATAATGAGTCAATATTGAAGAAACCGGTACAAAAAGGTAGGGCTCACAGATGACAGATTGTAGTCCATGCTGCGCAAGCATCTTCAAAGCGACCTTGAACTTGTTTCGATGAATGCGACTATTATTTTTCAGCACATCAAGCAAATGCATTGACCTTTGGGACTGACCTGGCGTCAGACAATGGTAAGTTGACCCCTATCTTGTTGCCGCCAGCTTATCCAATTTGACAACATTATCTCACGTGATGACACAGGATGTAAATGAGAGCAAACATCCGAACGAGCTCAACACCTGTTCTTCTTTGGTTCTTCTCCTCGTTCTCCTCAATTGACCATGTCTGACTCCGACGGCGACATCGACGATGAACTCCTCGAACTTGCAGGTGCTACAGAGAAGAAGCGAAAACGCCAGGCTACTGGCTCGAAACAGCCTGGAAACAAGAAGCGCAAACCAAGGTATATAACTTTAGCTGGCCTAGTTTGTATCTGTTCAATACCCCTGGTTCTACCAGCGCTTCCGACAGTAACTCGGAAAATGCCCTGGAAAGCGAAGAGGGGGAGGCCAACCCCTTTCCTCTAGATGGAAAGTATGAGGACGATGCGGATAGGGAACGGTGAGTTCCACTCTAGGTACTACAGTGTAGCTTTTGACACCGTGTTTGTTGTCGATGGTGCACCGAATAGACTACTTGGCATGTCTGAAATTGAACGAGAGAAGATCCTCGCGGAACGGCAGGAACAAATGCAAAAGATTCAAGACAGACGGAGACTGCAGGAGATGATCAAACAACAAAAGAATGGTTCAGGCGATGCAGATGGAGTGGCCAAGGCTGCGAAACGTACTGACAATGTCACCATTTTTAAAGGTGCTGTCTAATAATTGTTTCGCAGGCCAACATGCTATTAGAGGAGCTACCAAGGAGAAATCCAAAACACTCGACGAGCTCAAGGCTCGACGTAAAGCAAAGGATGAGAAGAAGCGCGTAAGCAAGGGCATTGCTGAAGCCAGCTTTCTCTTATTGCGTCTAGACTCACACGGACTCTCCCAAACGAGAACGTTCATCGTCGCCCATGGACATGGATACCTCTTCCGGCGAGGAAGAGGATGGACAAATCACCAAGTATGAAGAAGAAGAAGAGCGGGACCGCAAATTGTTCTCTAAGCAGCCTAACCCTGATGATGAACCCGTCACTATTGGGGACCTGTCCTCCTGCAGACTTACCCGGGACATGCTTGCCAAGTATTGTATGGCACCCTGGTTCGAGGACTATGTCAAAGGCAAGTCCGATTCAGCAACGGCTCATAACTGGCTGAAACCTCTACAAGGCGGTTGGGTACGCTACCTGATTGGGCACGAAAACGATGGGCCGGTGTATCGGCTATGCGAGATTACGAGTAAGTCAAATTTAGCGTTTGCTTCCGTTGGGTTAATAGGCTCCAAGACCTCGGTGCCAATCTTGCGCGGCCGTACAAGATCAACGAACGAACTGTCAACCAAATGCTCGAGCTGAAACATGGCAAGTCTATCAAGACGTTTCTCATGGACAAGGTCTCCAATGCCTCCTTTGATGCAGTGCGTGGCCCATCTCTATTTCTCATCAGTTCTGATGCGGCAGAGTGCAGAAGGAGTTTGATCGCCTTTGCAAAGCGTGCTCTGCGGACGAGGTGCGGCTACCTTCCAAGCGACAGCTGGGAAAGAAGGCTGCTCAGCTTCACAAGTTTGCCACGCAACCCATGACCGAGGTCTGGCCTGACACTTACTGCCAAGTACCGCGCGCTGAGGGATCCGTTTAGAGTGACATCACTGCCATGGTCGCACGCAAGAACCAGTTTAACCAGCAGCAAAGCACAGCAGCGATCACGATGGAGCGATCGCGTCTCACGCAAGCCAAGACGCTCGCCATGCGACGCAAAGATTACTCCGAAGTCAAAGACATTGACGCCAAGCTCAAGGAGCTCCCCGTCGTGCAAGCGCCCCGCGAAGACGAGAGCGAGCTCGCGGACAAGCTCGCAAGAGTGAACGAGCGGAACCGCCGCGCCAACGTCGAGGCGGTGCGCAAGGCCGAGCTGCTCGAGGCTGAACGCAAGCGGCGCGAACGCAAGCTGGCGAGCGCAGGCTGTTCGGGGGTCGCTACGCCCGCGGACCCGAGCGCGCGGCTCAAGACGATACCGCGGATGTTCAACGATACGTCGAGGTGTGTGCTCCTCGGTGCGCGTGTGTGGTGTGATGATGCAGCGGTGGGCAGGTCGGTCACGCCCAATGTGAACGGAACGCCCGTGCTCGCACCGCAGTCGACCGCCTCGCGACCCGTGTCTCCGCTGCCATTCCCATCGCCGCGCAAGGACAAGTCTCTGGAAGCCTCTGTGATAGAAAGCATAGAAGTCGACCTCGGGGATTTCTGAATCATGTGGAATGCATTTGCTTGATTTTATCGCCCCTCCTGTGTATTTTACTGTACGGTGGCCCAAATATATTTCATTTTTGAGTACGTGAAAGCGTTCCATATACACGCGCGAAAAACTCTAATGCAAAAAAGACCTAAATAAACTCACTCCTTGCCCGCGTACCCCATCAACGGCGACGCCCCCGCATACTCGACACTCGGCGCAGGCGCAATCCCCGGCCCAGGGGGCACCCCAGGCCCGCTCGTCAATATCCCCGAGGGCGTCATCCCCGGCCCCGCGAGCCGCGGCGAGAACCCCATCCCCAGCTTCAGCCCCGGCGACGCCTTGCGCACAAACCCCGGGCTCGACACGGGCGCGCGCGGCGGCGACGTCGTCAGCGGGCGTCCGTTCGGGAAGCGGTGCGGTACTGGCGTGTGGAAGCGCTCCGGGTACGCCGTGTCCGGCCCGGGGGTCCACCCGTGCCGCGGGGACGACGCGTGGTGCGACGGCGCGAGGACAAAGGGCGTCGCGACAGGTCTGTCTCGCTCGTCGTAGTGCACGGGGAGGGGGTGGGTGGACGGAGGGCGGCTGCTGGGCATGCTGGGCCCTCCGAGCTTGCCTTCATCTCGCTTCCAGTGCGATTTGGAGGACGTGTTGGCAGACAGATTGATGATCTCCATCGTCTGTACGCCTGGGATGGAGCCAGAGGTCTGGGGAAGTGGAGAGGCGCCGTCTGGACCAGACGAGCTTGTACCTGAGGAATGGTGGTGGTGTACGACGTGATGGTGGTGCCTGTGATGGTGATGCTGCCCGACGTGATGATGCGGTGGTGCATGCGATGTCCCGTGTTGGTGCTGAGCATGCTGGTGCTGCCCATGAGAAAGGTGATGATGGGACTGGTGCGCGTGCACTGGATATGGTTGATGGGGTTGAAGCTGGTGCTGGTGGGTATGCGAGTGCGGATGTAAATGGCGGTGAGTCGGTGTTGGGACAATCGGCAGGGCTTGTGACCTCTCTCGCTCTCTATCCCTCTCCCGCTCTTCTCTGCGTCGTGTTTCCCAATCCATGCCTCCGACAGGCTTTAAATTCCACGCAGGATATCCTGGTCCGATGCTAGGACCAAACTCTCTCTCCCTGTCTCGCTCTCGCATCTCTCTCTCGCGGTGCGTTGGCAGTTCCCGGTCACGTGGGGTCAGTTCTCGCTCCCGCATATCGCGATCTCGTTGGATCATCTCCCGTTCTCTCTCCCGCTGGAGCTCGCGTTCTCGCTCTACGAAACCAGAAGGACGCTGAATTCGCGTTCCTCCGGGACCCATGACGGGTGTACTCGTCGTGCCTCCGGGGCCAATGACAATGCTCGTCCCATTTGCTCCAGAACCGAGGGGGTAGCCTGTTGAGCCCGTTCCGATAGAAGGGGGTGCCTGGAATACGCCCATTGCAGGTTGTGAAAACGATGGCCCATCAGCATTTGCAATGGTTGGGGCACGACCCGGAACATTTTGTGACGGCGCCGAGGACGGTACGGATGGTGCGGGTGGGCCGAGTCCAGGCCCAGAACCAGCAAGTGGTGGTCCAACAGCACTGCCAGGACCTGAATTGGGTGGATAGGCCTCGCCAATCCCGAGCCCGTTTACGCCAAATGCCGGGGTTGGGTTAGGGCCTGCAAAGGTAATGGGCGCAGGACCAAAGGCGGGTGGTGTACCATTGTAGCCGACGCCCATCGGAACGCCGATTGGAGGAGCAAATCCCATGCCGAAGCCATACCCCAACCTCCGATGCTGAAAGAGAAACTCGAGGTCGGCTGCTATTTCGTGCGGCGAGAGACTTGCAAGGTCAGGATAGGCCGTTGCGCCACCTAGAGTCGAGTTAATTGGAGCCCACCGAAGAATGACACACTCTGACCATCAAGCCCAGGGAAAATGCCAAGACCCTTTCCGTACGTCTTTTTGTTCGCTGCGAGATGGGAAAGATGACAGGGTAGAGGAAAAGTGTTTGCAATCTGGCGGAGGGTGGGTGCGGGTGGGGGGTTGAGTATCG
The DNA here is from genome assembly GCA_038091195.1 of Phylloporus rhodoxanthus. Classification (NCBI taxonomy): domain Eukaryota; kingdom Fungi; phylum Basidiomycota; class Agaricomycetes; order Boletales; family Boletaceae; genus Phylloporus; species Phylloporus rhodoxanthus. The sequence continues at coordinate 2,641 of JBBPNZ010000478.1, read as the reverse complement.
CAGTAGGAATACGCCGGGCTAAAACCGGATTAGCTCGCAAAGGGGTAAAGAATATGGCAAGGCACCTCCTGGAGGTCGTTCAATTGTCCTCCTCTCCCTCTCCAGTTTGCGACGTTTTCTATTCGTCTCTGCGATCATCTCGGTTTGAAGTTCAGTGCGGGCAATCTGTCAAGGAATGAGCAAGTGGCCAAGTCAGGGTTAGACACACTTACATCCCAGCCTTCCCAACACCAGGTCTCTTCCCCGCGTTTCCTTCTCGAGATGGCATCAATCTCATAAGCTCTTTTCTTTGAGGCGAGCATCAAACGTTTGTCGCGTCGTTTTGTGAGCTCACTCTGTATATGGTGGAGTTCCGGGTGAGAACCTATGGGAAAGGTGAACAAGTTGAGAGAGGAGAGAGAAAGAGTACTGACCGTCACAGACCAAGGCTTCCTCCCATGCCAAGTCCCCCATCTTTTCGACATAGACGCGTTCTCTGAGAAGGGCAAACTTGAGTTCGATGGTTGCCAATACGTCGAGGGCCTCTGCTCTGTGGGCTGGCTGAAGATCTGGATCCTCGTCCTCCTGCTCTGGCTCTGGCTCGATGATTGGGGTGGGAGAGGGTGGTTGTGAGGGCTCTGCTGGATGTATGTCTTCGTCCTCGTCGGGATCGAGTTCCATGTCGGGATCTGGAGGTGGATTGTGATCGTCGTCATCAGGGGAGCCTGGATCTTGATCTTGATCTTGGTCGTCATCCTGAATGGGTCTTGTGGAGAGGGATTCATCTGGTGGGGATACGGATGGGTCCAGAGATGCGCGGATGGAGGGAGGGAGAGATTGGGAGTCAGCTGGAGGTGCTGTAGCAGAGGTGGGTTTGAGATTTGTATTGAGAGTAGGGCGCACAGGAGACTGGCGAGGGTCGTCATCGACGTCCATCTGGTCTTGTTTGTCCGAATCAGAAGGGTCTGAATGCGAAGTAGTGTCATCGGAGGTGGTGCCGTGATCGTCATCTTCGTCAGAGGTGGGTGCATTTGGGTCGTAAATTTTGAAGCCTTCTTTCCACAAACTGACGATCATTCTGTTGTGCGATGCCAATGAATTCCTTGGGAAGGGTGCTCGCTCTCCGCGCTTTGAGCGAGGGAGTGGAGGGGGATTATTGGGATCAAAGTTCTTTGGAAGGACGACTTTTTTTCTGCGGGATTTGCGCTTAGGAGGGGGGGAGGGGTCCTTTGGGGTGTCGTTGTTCTGGTCGTCCTCTGCGGGGGGGGAGGGGGGATCCTGGTCGTCGGTGAGATTGTCATCTTCGTCAGAGGTGGGTGCATTTGGGTCATAAATTTTGTAGCCTTCTTTCCACAAACTGACGATCATTCTGTTGTGCGATGCCAATGAATTCCTTGGGAAGGGTGCTCGCCCTCCGCGCTTTGAGCGAGGGAGTGGAGGGGGATTATTGGGATCAAAGTTCTTTGGGAGGACGACTTTTTTGCGACGTGGAGGTGGGTCTTCGGCCTCCTCTTCCTCCATTGCCCTTGGGGGTGTAGGGAGTTCCTCCTCTTCCTCCTCTTCGGCATCGGAGGTAGTGGAGTGAGATTTTGGGTGAGGTGGGTTTGGGCGACTTGGGCCGGGGGTGGGGGTAGAGTCGTTCTTGTACGCCCAGCCCCACATGGGGGCGGGGACGAGACCGCCGCGCTTCTTGCGCCTGCTGCTGGTGGGAGCTCTCACTGGGGGACGCCTTGCCCTGTGCTGTCTCTGTGGTGGCTCGTCGTTGTGGTCGTCGTCTGTGAGCTCTGAGAGCTCTGATTCGTCGATGGGGTTGGGTGGTGGGGAGGGGGAGGGGGAGGAGAGGGAGCCGAGGGGGGAGACGGATTGGGCCATGGTGGGTGAGGAGGACAAGGCGATGGCGGGCGGAAAAGCCGAGAAGTGAACACGTGACGAGATAAGGGTTGACGATGGTCCGACTTCATCTGGACGTGCTTGAGCTCGTCTTTGCGTATCTGCACGGTTCAGATCTCGCCAACGCTGCCCTCGTCTCGCGTGATTTCCTCGCAGGTGCACTCCCAGCCATCTACGCAGCCATCGAGTTCACTTTACACCAAGCAAAACAGTCAAAACAGTCCCCTTTTACCACCCTCGCAGCGCACCCTCATCTCGCTGTGCACGTCAGACGCATCGCTATACACGCCGTCCCACTGGCCACATCGCACTTACCTAGCCCAGTATTCATTGACGATCTCACACGCGCAATCACCCTCGCTACAAGTCTACGCGCGTTTGTTTGCACAGTAAACATCCTCCCCGCGCTCCTCCCCCCCCTCGTACAAAAGCACTCCCTCGCCCATCTCAGGATAGCAGCCGATGCAGGCAAAAGGCAGTTCGACGTCCTCCGCAAAATGTCGGGTCTGCACAGTCTCGCACTCGACATTCCCTCCTTGCACGTCATCCACGCACTCCCACAGTGGACCGTCTCCATGCAGCGCACCCTCGCACATCTCACCCTATTCGTACGTCCCCTTCTCCGTTTTTTCCAAAGCTCACTATTTCCCCAGATGTCGCAGGACTTGGACGCAGCCACGTTCAACGTCGTCCTCGCTCAACTACCCCGTCTCCGTGGCCTGCACGTGATCAACTGTCCGAGGATCACCCACGCCGCCGTTCTCACAGCTCT